>APFE031226679.1:99740-111103 GCA_000404065.3 Pinus taeda
CACCCCTCATGAGGCTTGATCCTGAGTCACCTTGCTGACAAAATCTACCCTCAATTGGTTGTGCTAGTGGGACTTGACAAATTACATCAATATATTAGATGAACCACTTATTTTAATTATTTTCATTTTCTTACACAACATTATCTTCTCCATATTCTTTTTATATTTTATTATAAATAATATTATTTATAAAGGTCTTTCATAAAATTGTAATTGCATCCATAGCCTCTACAACCCAGTATAGGGGTGATGTGTAGGTGTAATGTAAGAAATTTTATCAACATTTTTACATGTTAAAAAGGTTTGCACTTCTAGAGATTTAATCTCTTTGGGTGCTTGATAGATCTGGGTTAAGACATCTATCTAAGTCGGTCTTAGTCGTGTGCGACCATAGAAAAATTATTGAACATCTAATGATTTTGATCATTTTAAATATGCTAAATATGTCCAAGATTAATCTAGTCATTTTAATTTTAATTTGCTCAGTTACATTAGTTTGTTGAGATGATAGAGATTGTTAATAACTTGAATGATGAAAAATTATGAAATAAAAAATTTGAATGCAAAGTTACAATGTAACATTGATGAATGCAAAGTGATTATTTTCTTTCACTGTTTTTATTTTCACACTTGTTAATTTTGCCATATTTTCATATGGATCATATGAAAATGGTAGTTGAAATCGTAGACCATTCAAATCTTTAACTCGAGCTATAGTAGTAAACATCATACCTTGTCTCTCTTGCTTTCCAATATTAATAGTAGCTTTCTCCAAAGTTAATCATTGTGACTTATGGAGTGTTAAACCCCGAGTAAGTTTCAACTGTAGTTCTTTTCTATTACCTTGTTTCAATGCAAAATGACTAATAATGTTGAATGATGGAAAATGGGAATAATAAGAATGTAGTTAATTACAAATAGTTTATAGTTTCAAGAAACAAAACATTTCTGATAAGTGAACATTTTATTTAAGATGAAAATTCAAGTATTTTATTTATGGTTGAACTATTGTAGCATAGAAATCAATGCACATCATCAATAATTGTTTTTGTGCTTACACTAAAATTAATGCACACTATCAATCTAATTACTTTAAAACTAATATACATCATACATCTAGCCACATCAAATCAAAATCAACATCTATATCGAAATCAATGCATCTAGTGCAAGCATTCAAATAGAATTAGAAATCAACATCTACACGTAAATCAATGCATCTAGTGCAAACAACCAAATAGGATTAGAGATCAACATCAACAATAAAATTAATGCATTTAGTGCAAGTAATCAAATAAGTTTAGAAATCAACATCTACATTGAAATCAACACATCTAGTGCAAGCAATCAAATAGGATTAGAAATCAACATTTACATTGAAATCAATGCATCATAGTGCAAGCAATCAAATAAGATTTGAAATTAACAACACCACTTAAATCAATGCATCTAATGTAATCAATCAAATAAGATTATAAATCAACATCTACACTGAAATCAATGCATCTATTTAAGTGAATAACATTGCATTTCCCCCTCCCTCTCACCTCCATCTCTCTTCCCCCCTCATTGTCTCTCCATCTCTCTTTGTTCACTCCCTCTCTCTTTATCTCTCCACATTTTTCTCTGTCTTTCTTCTTCCCTCCCTCTCTACACTAAATTCAATGCATCTATTTCAGTGAATAACATTGCATCTCCCCCTCCCTCTCTCCCCCATCTCTCTCTCTCTCTCTCTCAACCCCCTCCCCCTCTCCCCCCATCTCTCTCTCTCTCTCCTCTCTCTCCCGCTTCCCTCTCTCCCCCATCTCTCTCTCTCTCTCTCTCTCTCTCTCTACCATTTTTATCTATATCTCCTTACACCTCTCCTTTTGTGTCTCTTTGTCTCACCCCCCAAAAAACACGCTCTCTCTCCCTCTCTCTCTCTCTCTCTTTGTGCCATTTTTATCTATATCTCCTTACATCTCCCCTTTGGTGTCTCTTTATCTCACCCCCCAAAAATACACGCTCTCTCTCCCTCTCTCTCTCCCCCCCTCTCTTTCTCTCCCCCTCTCTCTCTTTGTCTCTCTTCTCCCCCGTCCATCTATATATCTATCTTAGTATGTCTGTCCTTCTTTGTGTATGTTTCTCACCCCCAAAAGATATACACACTCTCTCTATATCTATCTATCTATCTCTCTCCCTCCCTCTTCCTCTCTATTTCCATTCTTTATCTCTATTTTCCCCTTTTGTCCCTCTCTCTCTCTCTCCTCTCTCTCTCTCTCTCTTGACTCTCGCTCTCCTCTCTTCCTCACTATCTCTTCAACTCTCTCTTTCACTCCTCTCTTTCTCTCCACCTTTCTCTCTATGTCTTTCTTCTTTCTTCCCTCTCTCTTCCCCTCCGACTCCACCTCTCTCCCCCTCCCTCCACTTCTCTCTTGAGACCTCTCTCTCTTCCTTTGTCTCTCTCCCTTTCTATCACACCTCCATATTTCTCTCCCCCCCATCACTCTCTCCCTCTCCACTCTACAACTTTGTCACTATCTCCCCCTCTAACTCCATCTCTCTCAGTCCCTCTCTCCTTCTCTCTCTCTCCTTCTCTCTCTCTCTCTCTCTCTCTCTCTTTGCATCTCCCTCCCCCTCTATCTCCTCTTCTCTCTCTCACCCCACGCCATCTATATCTATATCTTCTTCCATCTCTCCTTTGTCTCTTTATCTCAAACCCCCAAAAACATACTCTCTCTCTCTATATATCTATCTAACTCTCCCTCTCTCCTTCCCTCTCTTTGTCTCTCACTTCTTCCCTCTTTTCCCCCTCCATCTATATCTTTATCTCCCTCCCTCTTTCCTTCTTTGTCTCTCTATATCAACACCCAAACATGCGTAGTCTCTCTCTCTCTTTCTCTCTCTCTCTCTCCATATTCTTCTCCCTCACTCTCTCTCCATCTCTCTCCATATCATTGTCACTCCCTCTCTCTCTCCACCTTTCTTTATGTCTTTCTCCATCCCTCCCTCTCTCTCCCCCTCCAACCCCATCTCTCTCTCACCCCCCACCATCTATATCTATATCTTCTTCCATCTCTCCTTTGTCTCTTTTTCTCAAGCCCCCAAAAACACACGTTATCTCTCTCTATATCTATCTAACTCTCCCTCTCTCCTTCCCTCTCTTTGTCTCTCTCTTCTTCCCTCTTTTCCCCCTCCATATATATCTCTATCTCCCTCCCTCTCTCCTTCTTTATCTCTCTATATCAGCACCCAAACATACATAGTCTCTCTCTCCCTCTCTCTCTCTCTCTCTCTCTCTCTCTCTCTCTCTCTCCATCTTCTTATCCTTCACTAACTCTTCATCTCACTGTCACTCCCTCTCTCTTTCCACCTTTCTCTATGTCTTTCTTCATTCCTCCTTCTCTCTCCCCCTCCAACCCCATATCTTGTTTATTTTTTGTAGCATCGAATGCGCTTTAGCCTTGAAATTTGGAGGAGAGGGTAAGGCACATGAGATATCCAAGACCTAGAAATCGTTTTGAGAAATTCCATCCAGATGAGGAATTATTAAAATAATTAATACTTTTAATGGGTTCCTAAGTCTAAAACTTAGGAAAATAAAAATATTAATGGGTATTAATAAATATAAGGATGAGAATCTTCTAAGAGATGAGGATCAAGTCTGTTTTAATCTTAGTCATTGATTCATCAATAGAAAAGTATAAGAGAAGACTTGAGGGTCATTTGAAGACACACTGATAGATACTCAATATCTCAAGGAAATTCGATTCCAAGAAAGAGGAGATCGATTTCAGAGGGAGTTGCAGGGTGGAGGAAGAGGAGGGCTTCAACAATAGGAAGTGATCGAGGAGGAGGTGACGCAGGGATCGTGAAAGACAGCTCAAAAAGATCAATACAGTCTAGAGGAGAGACACAGAGCCTATGTAGGCTGACACAGAGGGACGCAAAGCCACTTAGAGCCACACTGGGTCAATCAGAGTGACACATGGGTGACACAAAAGTGGGAGCAGGGTCTCCAATGTGTCAGATGTCTTGTTAGCTCCACTAACAAAGGGATCAAAAATGGATTCAAAACACTCCCAAAGTCTGCAAATCTACTTAAAAACACGCCAAGGGATCCATTCATGCTCTTGATATCTTCATTTTTGTCAAAGGTCATCCACAGATTGAAATAGTTGCAGCGGGAAAGCCCTTGGAAGGGTGGCAACACACTATCGGGAAGCTTGAACACTTCAAAAGCTACAAAGTAAAAAACCTTTCCACAGGCGTAAACCCAACAATGCACAACCACCATCCAATCTGGACGATCAATGGCCCAGATCTAATCAGCGGATTGCAGATTAGGAAGACCAGGGGGCAGGACCTTTACATATAGAGATATGCAATTGCAATCAAATTGCATCACTGTATCACATCGACAGAGGTAAGCTGGCGGGGTAAACGTGGACCAAGTGGGACTGTGATTTGTGATCAACGATGAAGGATCACTATCGGAGGTAATCGGCGCCATACCAAGGGTCAGAAGGCCCACTTCGCATTGCAGGATTGCAAATCAGCCTATCGCAGCTGTGCTTCACCAAGGGTTTGGGCCTTTCGCACATACATATTTGTGATGCGATAACCGGACCCGACAGTTATATAACACTATTGCATATTATTTCAGGTCCACACTAAGGTCGTTTTCAGTGGTTTTTGGTGTATTTTTGTTGCATGAACAAAATACAAAGGGAAGTCGGGTTTGCGATATGCGATAAGACACAAACCCCAAAGGGTCTAGGTAGCAATATTTTATGAAGATTGAGGTCCACAAGGGCCACTTTTTCTCATTTTTTAATGCTTTTCCCACATGGCAAAATCCACGAAAAATACACAACACTGGCGATGACAGTGATGGGTGGGATTTAGCAGTATTGCAATGTTTTCGCTGTTTATGACCCCAACAACCACAACAACAGAAAAACAATCATGGCTATCATCTGAAAGGGATTGGTGTAGGGATTTCATAGGCACGATAGCCACTCCATTGCAGGTTCAAGTGGCCAACCATCCTTAGAGGAGTCTTGCAGTCATGTTACATACCAGAAGAAGGATTCGGCGGAGAGACAACGATCGGTAAACAGAGCCCGGAAAGGGAAGGAGAAGGGCCACTGCATGCCACAAACCAAATCAAACGAAATCATGGAGCATTAACAGTCCTGCTAGCGCAACATCCATCCTAACAAACATGATGGGGCATCTCTGGCACGAGATAGCTCCCAGGTATCACAGCAGGCTGCCCAAAATATCTGAATATGGTTATTCCTCTGTCAGAAGAGGAAAACCTTCGATCCATGCCTGCCTATTGAGGGAATCAAACGGTTAAAGGACATATCAGACAAGGTTAAGACTCCAAGCCTTCTGAAGAGCTCAGGAGCATTGTAAAGGGCCTATAAAAGGAAGAAAACTACATGTAAAAAGGGTTCAACTTTTGGAGACTGTTTCTCCTCTTTTCCTTTAAGCTTCTCATCTGCATCCTTTAGTAATACAAGCTTCTTTTGCCATTAGATGTTCAATGTCCATTCCCTTTATGTTGTTCTATGCTTGCACTTGAACAGTTTGTTCAGGTTTTCTATGTGTGTAAGGCTAGATAATTGTCATGTTATCTCTGCTTTGATATATTAGATTAGTAAGCTTCTTTGTTGCCTGTAGCTAGCCATTTATATGTGTTATTATATATGCATCTGCCAGTATATTCAGTAAGTCCATTTGCTGCCTGTAGCTAGCCATTCATATATGTTCATGTATGTAATCTACTGGTATAGTTAAGAATTCTCCATCTATCCATTAAATCTACAAATTATTGAGCATTAGTGGTTTAAAGCCTTGTGTTGTTGAGGGTGTTCATGCAGGCCTTGAGTGAGAATAGAGCTGGAATGGTTATCTAACTTGATCCAAACCATAATTTATTCCAATAGTTGAGAGAACAATATTGAAGATTAAATGTTATTAGGCATCTCTGCTCTACAACCTATGAGAGTTTCCTGGAGTGCTAACATAATTGGCGCCATTGTTGGGGAGAGGAAACTGAAGCTCAGCTTCCTTGGGAAACGACATAGATCCAGCTTTGATGATAGACAAAGTCTGGGCACTTTTTGGTTGTAATCATCCATTTGGCGACTCTACTAGAGGCCGAACCTCTTGGCGACTCCACTTCATAGTTCTGGCTCAGTTTGTGAGGCATACTCCGAGAAATCCTCAAAAACTACAAGCTGACCCAACACCTAATCCTGAAAAGATCATCAAAGAAAGAAAGTTATTGTAGAAAGGAGCATCAAGTTCAAGTAAACCTAAACAATCTCTTATGTCTCATCAAGAAAGGCTTGTAATAGAACAAATACATGTTGAGAATAGCATCTAACACTAGCAGTGAAGAAAAACTTTCAGAGATTCATAAAGCTCCTTATTCTTTAGGTTTTCCTTTTGCTTTAAGCCCAAAGGAAACCTTGCCTCCTATCCATCATACTCCTTTAGTCCTGTCAATCACTCCTCAACCCTCTATCATTCAGACTGCCATTACTCTTTTAACCACCATAGCTATGGCAGGTCCACAAGCACCTACCAAAATGGAAAGAATCATAGCTACTAGGTATGGACCCCTAATACTGCCCACTCCTTTGAATGCTATGCCTACTGGAGAATACCAAAAGTATATGCTAAGTTCACCGGGACTAAAGGTGTTACTGCTGAAGAACATCTTGAGTCATTTTATAGCTATGCTGATAATCTGGACATTAGTGAAGATGATGTGTGGATGAGAGTTTTTGTCCAAAGCCTAGATGGGGAGGCTAGAAAATGGTTCAGAGAACTAGCCCCAAGATCTACAGCAGATATTGAAGCCTTTGATGATGCATTCCTAAAACATTGGGGGGATAAGAAGGATCTCCTCTACTACCACACTGAGTTTGGGAACTTGAAGAGAGAAAATTGTGAACTGTTGTCTGATTTTAATAAGAGATTTAACCGCATGTACAACAAGATACCAACTGAAGTAAAACCCACCACTACCTCTGCTAGACTCATCTATGCCAGTGCCTTTGATTCTAACTTCTGTTTACTGTTGAGGGAGAGGCGATGTGCTACTTTGGTTGATATGCAAGATGCAGCCTTGGAAGTAGAATCAAACATCATGGCTGCAGAGAAGCTCAAGGGAAATGCTGATAGAAGGAGACTGTTAACGCTTGAAATTTCACCTCAGGCTGAAAAAGGTAAACTCCAAGGCAATATCAAACCACTTAGCCTCGTAGCTAGCCCTACGGGGCAGGAGAGGGCTCTCTCCGGTCTATCTCGGCAAAGATATTCAACGGGCAGAGATAACCAATAAAGAACACTGATTTTAGGCTAGTAAACTGATAAAAAAAGGTTTGATTTGGGATTTTTAGGGTTTTGGTTGAAAATTGGGGAAAGGCAATTTTGGGTGTGGGGATTGGACACAGTTTTCGCAGGGGGTTCTTTGGGGCGAGGTAGGAGACTGTATTGATGCCTTTGAAAGATTTGTATGGATGAGAATGACTGGTGAGGAGATAAGGAGAGCAAGCAATCACCTTGAATTCTCCTCAAACAGCTGAAAACATTGATATTAAGAAAAATTAAAGGCAGAGCATAGCAACCATGAATTCTACCTTAACACTTCATTTGCCTAATTTGCAGAAGAAAAAGTAAGAATATGATTCAAATAAAAAACTTACAAGTACAAAGAGAAACACACCATCAATACATGTAACCACAGGAATCCCAAAAAGGACTGCAAAACCCTGGTCTTTCTTCCTTTGCCAAAAATGCAGAGATACAATGAGTAATACAATAGAAGCTTTCTCCCTCAAGAGTCCAACCATGAAAATGACTAAGAAAGTACATAATATAGGCAAGCTAACATCGTTCCTTGCCTCTAGGGGTCGAGCTCACTATCCTAGGAGCTGTTTCAACCAATTCCAAACTGAGCACTAAAATCTAGGCAATCAAAACAGCTTGCCTCTATAAGCTAGGAAACCAATTCATTCATTAACTTTTTGCCTTTTTCATGAATGAATCTTCTAGAAGAGATAAATAAGTGTCAAAGTATCATAAAATTACATCATTTACATCAAGGAGGATCAAAATCCACTCCAAAAAGTCAAACCTAGTCAAAACTGCGTTTTGCTGAGCTGTAGGTGCATTTATGTGAAAATAATCTGATGCGTAGCGCCGTGAATCTCAACGCGTAGTGCACCTTTGGGCCTGATTTTGAGGCACTTCCCGGAGTCCAAATGAGGCAAAAGTGGGCTTGTTGGAAAGGTCTGGATGTCTACTTTCCAACCCAAGTGGAATTTCTGAATTCTGTGACCATTTGTCCCTCCAAAATTGCAACTTCCCAAGACTTATTCCTGTGTGTCAAAAAAGTGGCAGAAAATCATTTTTTGCATGTTTTTTTGACCTTCTGGAGGCTCAAAACTTAATGAAATCTCTTGAAAATTGCTGAGCAATTGTACTTTTGCATGAAAAATCCAAAAATGCTGAGTTTTCATGAAAAGGAGTTGCCCGTCTTCAGGGTAGCGCGCGGCACGCTACGCGTTGGGGAAGAAAACCTGTTTTTTGCCCAAAAATTCACAAATGACCAAAAATGCTCAAAATTTTTTGAAATTTGTGTAGAAGGTAAGTCATTTAGCACCATGCTCCTTCAAGGAAGCCTCAGCCAAGATGTGGAGGGGATCGGGCCTTTTTCTTCGTTTTAGTGCCTTGGTCAACCGTCCTTTGAGCACCTTCATTTTTGCCTTACATACGTGCATTCGAGCCCAATAATGGTTTTTCATATTCCGGAGCATGTCCTTATCTTTGTTAGCCTTGGCCAACAACCTCTCCAAATGAGCATTGACCCGGAGAAGCATAGCCTCTCGCTCAATGGGTACCAAATCACCGGGTCTCTTACGAGCCAAGTTGCGGTCTTCATGGATCCTCCGCAACTCATCGAGAGTGTGCTCATCCTCTAATTGCTTGTTGCGCTGCTCTAAATATGTGATTGTCCATTATGCCATCTCTAATTTTTCTTGCAACAAGCGATTTTCAACCTCCCGTTGCTGAATGATCTCCTTAAGCTCCGAGCTAGGAGAATGGGTGTCAAGATCAATGATGTCAATATCTAGATCACCTGACAATCCTTCCTCAACCATGGGCTGCTTTCCCCTCTCTGATACCTCTGCTGCTGTCGGAAATGAGGCCCCTTCCACCTGGTGTGGAGATAACACTCGCGGTGCTGATGAAGAAGGCGAGACCCCTTCCACCTAGTGTGGAGAAAATACTCGCTGAGCTGATGCAAATAAGGCCTGTGGCCTCTTTGATATGTGACCAATGGAGGGGAACTGACATGTCTGGGCTCAGGGATGTCATACTGCTCTGAAGGTCCTCCCTCCTCATGAACAACCTCAGGGGGTGGTGGCGCTGTGAAGAAATCTCGAGAGATGAAATCCTCCCATGGAATACCCTGTTGGGCCATCTGATGCATGACCACAATCTTGATCAAAGCATAATGGTAGATGCTCCTGTGTTGCTGTGCTGGGCTCTTTCTCTGCACCAAGGGCACCATCCTCTCAATATTTCGGCACATGAAGAAAGAAATGTTCATCGTCCGTACCCGTGTGAAATGCATCAACAAGCAGATATGATACGAATACAAACGTGAAAATCTGCCCTCACAGGTGAAATAGCGAATGATGAGCCTCATCAAGGGCACATACTCATCCCTCAAGAACCTGAAAGGAAACACACCAGTTAGGTGCCTCATATATACAGGTTTAATGTAGGGCTCATACTGGAATCTGTCCAACAGCTGGCGCTTGTTCCACTCTTCTCCAACATTGGGTATCCTTGTTGCTTGAGCAACAATCTCAAGTGACAATGTAAAATCCACCCCTGCAAGATTCACATGCCCATTGTGCAAATGCAAAACAAACAAGCGGACCAATTCCCTGTGGTGCTGAATTTGGGAAATTCTCTCGCAATATCCATAGCATGATTAATGACGGAAACATGTGACTGCAAGTGGACAAGCTTGCAAATAGGCCAAAGAGGTGGGCTCCTGTCTCACATGCTGACCACCCTTACCACCCCTGTGAGGCCTCCTTGGCACCTCAACCTCTGGTGTTGACTCACGGTCATCACTTTGCTCATAGTCTGTTTTGGTTTCTGACATGGTTTCAAGAGCAAAATGGCTGAAATGTACTGCTGCTTTTGCTCAAATGACCTGTTGTTTTGACTGTTTGAATGTTGCTCCAAGGGGACAAAAAACACAAGGGAGATGTTAGGGAGGGGGACTTTGAGGGGACTTAGGGAAAATATATATAAAAAGGGAATTTAGGGAAGGAATTATGGCACATACATCATCACATCATCATAATTTACAGGGGTTTGATAGGAGGTAGGGTTTAGGGAGATTTTATTGAATTTTAGGGATAGGTAGGGTTTTAGGGCTTTTGATTTTTTTTTGTTAGGGAGATTAGGTGAAAATGACAAGGAAGGGGATAATGGGAATGTGGGGAAATGAGGGAGTGGAAAAGGATGACCTTGGGCAGCAAATGTAAAACCATAGCTCACATGCATTTGAATTTTTTTTAAACATAATACATATGAATTTTCCATTTCACCTTGATGGCATTTGACACATTTTCACTCTCATGTTACCTTTACAAAGCAATAACTTCAATGATTTGAGGCCTACCTGAAGAAATTGAAGAGGAAGAAGTCGATTTGTGGCTCACTGGCAAATTTTTGAAGGTGGACACCCAATGCGTAGCGCGCAGGCTCTGGAGCGTAGCACGCACCCAACGCTTAGCGCCCGACCAATTTTTCACTGCAGAGACTGCCCTGACGCGTAGCGCGCAGGCCCTGATGCGTAGCGTGCAGGTGCAGTCACCAAATTCGCCCAGTTTCACACTAAATCGCCTTTCACACTTGCTCTTGGAGTCTTGGAGGCAAAAGAATTACAAAATGAGGAGAGAGGGGCTTTTATACACTTGATTTAAATTTATTTCCCCTCAAACCCACTTTATAATGTTTATGCAATGACACTCTTTAAAACTAATTGTTACTGACTTTGTTGGTTTCCTTTTTGTCATAAATTTGGTTAATGATGCTTTTCTTGAAATTTTTGCGGAAGGGATTAGCTTTCTGAGGAGTCTTGCAAAGGAGACCAAGGCCGGACATACCGACTTCTGGAGAATTTGAATTTTTTACAAATTTTTACAAAAATGAGGACAAATGACCTTGCCTTCAAAACAGAGTTTTTGAACTCAAGGTAAAAATTAGCTATACAATATGAAAATCATCTTGAGTGATGCTTTGATGGACATCCCCTTTGGCTTGCTGGGCATTAT
>APFE031226680.1:0-21767 GCA_000404065.3 Pinus taeda
AAAAAAAATTAAAAAATGAATTTTTTAGGAAGAAAGCGCAGGAATTCAGCATCTGCTGCTACTCTAACCATCATCTCTATTTAAATTAACATGTCTCTTTTCAATTTCTAACGCCTCCCTAAATTTATGATGATGAAAATGGTCAATCCTCGCAATGACCCTAGCTTCTTCAATGCAGATATGATGATTGGTTTTTTCTTCATGCTCTGCCAAAGCGGAGGAGCGAGACCTTCCATGCTTGATGTCGACAGCATGTTCACAAATCCTTTGGTTTATGGATCGATCGGTCTCACCAATATAAGGAGTTCCACAAGAACAAGGAATGATGTAAACACCCTTCCCATCCTTGGGGTTAATCGGGTCCTTAACAGAACAAAGAGAACTCTAGATAGTGTTAAGGGGTCTAAAAGAAGAATGAACCTTGTGTTTCCTCAAGATCCTAGCAATTTTATCCATGGTCCCTTGAATAAAAGGAAGATGAACACCAAAATACCAATCCTTGGGGTCAATCTCACTCTTAGGACCTTTTTTTAGCATTTAGAAAAGCCCTAAGACCTTGAGACCTACTATAACCATTCTTCTTAAAATCTTTAAGGAGGTGGGTTTTCTCATCTTCAAGGTGATTTTCGTTAGAAACTCGCAATGCCCGAGTGGCTAAGGTGTTGAGAACGCCTAGCTTTTGAGCAAGAAAATGATGGGAACTAGCATGGAGATATTGCTATGTGTGAGTTTTCTTCCAAAAAACTTGATGAGAAAAAGAACCGTCATCCTTCTTTGAGATAAGAATGTCAAGAAAAGGCATGCTACCATCAAATTCGAATTCCATGGTGAACTTTATGTGACTCGATTAACTACTAAGATGATGGTAAAACAACTCCAACTTCTTTTTACCATGAGACCAGATGACACAAGTGTCATCCACAAACCTTTTCCAACTTTGGGTTGGTAAAGAGCAGAAGACAAGGCTTTGGATTCAAAATCTCCATGAAGAGATTGGCCACAATGGGGGAAAGGGCGAACCCATAGCCACACCGCAGGTTTGCTCGTAGAATTCACCCTCGAAACTAAAGAAAGTAGAGGTGAGACAAATCTTACCTAAAAAAGCAGTATCAAGATCAGTGATGTGATTGATAACATTAATGGCCTCATTAATGGGGATATTAGTGAATAAAGAGACCACATCAAAACTCACCAGCTGATCCTTAGGGTCAAATCTAAAATCCTTTAACTTGTTAATGAACGCGGATGAATCTTTAACAAAAGATGGTTGGAGTATCAACAAATGTTGGATTCCTGCGCTTTCTTCCTAAAAATTTCAATTTTTTGTAGTATCTCAATTAAAAAAAATAAAAAATTAGTATCTCAATTTTATTACTATTTAATATTATTACTAATTATTTTAATATTTCTCATTCCCCTAAACAATATTATTACTTTTTAATATTATAATGTTATTAATTGTATGACTCTAAGATTATTTTTATATTTGGGGATATGAATAGGATTGAACCTTAATATTAATATTTTAGAATATTATATATAATAATATTCATTATAATAGGGTTATAATAGGGTTATAAGGGGTTATAAAAAGTTTAATAAAAATAATTATTTTATTAAATCAACTCATTATAACTTCTTGTTTTATAATATTATTTTATCAAAATCATTTTTAAATTTTTTAATTAGTTTCCCTTACTCTTTACTAATTTTATTCCCCTAACAATATTATTATATTATTTATATGTTTTATAATATTATTATTTGTTAATCCACCTATTATTTATTAATATTTAAGGATTATGAATAAGATTAAACCATTAATTTTAATATTTTTAGAATATTATATAATATTCATTAATAGAGTTATAAGGGTTATAAAAAGTTTTTTTTTTTTTTTTTTTTTAGTAATTAGTCTAATTCTATTATAGTACAAAAAACTTCAGAAAATTACAATGAGGCGCACCTTAGATATCACCATCCTACAGAGATGGATTTTGCACATTGATGCCCATATCCAGCTAGGCATTTGTCCTACCCCAGGTTTGGGAGACTTGCCTGCTGTTACAAAACTCTGACCAGTGAAGAGAAGAACCTAGAAACCCATACATATTCTTGATTACAGACTTCAAAACCAAAATCCCAATGACCGACTCAAAAAGCATATTTCCTGACTAGATATTCCGCCATTGAAGCCGCAAACAGAAGCATATTATAAGAACTATGGTTATTCTGCCAAGGTCTGAGCAGAGCAGCAACCTTACATAGAGAGAGAACACTGTAAAGACGCAGAGCTTGAACCAACTGATAAACAAAAAGACTATGCCATACCCTACGCCCGATAGTCCTGAGAACTGGCTCAATCGTCCACAGAGGTTGATGGCACCTCTTCCACCACTCTACAAGCATACGGGTCCGGCTCGCTTGAGTCTGTATGAGGCGCATCGTCTTCCGCTGGAACGCTTGGACCCGCCACGGCTCCCACTGATGCCTCCGCCAAGTTACGCTGACCCTGCTCTGGAGCAGGAGGATGAATTGCTGGACAGACCCTCTGGGCAGGAGACAGGGCTGGTTGATCCAAGGCTGAGGCAGGAGGCCTGTGTTCCTCTGCAGCTGGCAAAGGAACCCCGCGCTCGCATTTCTCGATTTTGACAGACACATAGTAAGTGTCGGAGTCCAGAAGGCAGGGGAAGCTGAACCTGGTTGTAGGATGGGAGATGTGATCACATACCGAGGCTTGAGCTTGCCCCCGTCTTCTACCTCGTCTGCGTCGAGCACTGCTAGCATCGTCCGACAACGAATCAGAGGAGCGAGGTGGGTTGGCTCGTCCTCTTGCCCCTCCACGAGACCCACCACGACGGCTACTGAGGCGAAACCTCTCCCGAGGCATTGCAGACCAGGATGGACACGGAGGAGGCTAGTGCAGCGAGGAATTGACTAGATATGATGAGGCTGGTTAACTGAAGGCGGGAAGGCACAGTGAGGCCAAAGAGCTACAGGAGGAACAGGGAATTGCAGGGGAAAATCGCGTAGACAGACCTGGGCGAACTGGAGAGCAGGCCAAGGTATGGCGAGCCAACAACAACTGAAGGCTAGCTCAGAGACAAGGGAGGGATGCACAGGGAGCCGTCTTGACTCTTTGCCGCGCCTGCCTCTCTGCACATAACACAGCACAGAAAACCAGATTCGAATGTAAACAAGAACGATCAGCAAACAATACATTACCTTCCCCATGTCTCTGTCATTATATTGATATGTCGCACTGCGTGCCATGTGCGACCCTATGTCATTCATCAGCTTCCCGGAGGGCGGAGTTGCAGAGTGCGCGTGAGGATGAATGGTCTTAGCGGCTCGTCTGCTGTGAGCGATGGTTCTGGAATGAGTGTTAAGGCAGGAGGGGTGGCAGGCCTTTAATGGTCTTGTACAGGTGGCGGGCCTGGGCCGCCACTTGCCCAGTGGGAAACCCGCCCCCGTACACCTATCACCTGCTCGCACCCGCAGCCGGGGAATTAATTATTTTATTAAATTAACATATAATAACTTTTTATAATACTTTATTAATTTTTTTTTTTAATTAGATTCCCTTACTTTTTTTGGTCAAAACCTTTACTAATTTATGCCCTTAGTCAAACTAGTTGTTACCCGTTAGCAACTCTCTACATCTATTTATTGCAATCCCTGCATCTGGTTCCCGTTAGCAACTCTCTACATCTATTTATTGCAATCCCTGCGTCTGGTTCCTCATCTTGTCCTGAAGATGAACCCTTGTCCTGAAGATGAACCACACTGGCTCGTTCGAAACGCGTCCACGAGAATATCTCTTACGTGATTTTTACCAAAAAATACTGTTATAATTATAATGTAATTAAATTTTTCCAAGTTTATAGTTCAATATGAGACATTGCAATGGAATATTAAATACAATTTCAAAATAAAATAAAATAATTAGTGTCCCTTCCTTTACAAGAGAAATGTTATAGTAAAGTGTTGCATAAAATATTGTGAAAAATGTAAATCAAAAAATAAAATAATAAACTATAATTTTAGATGAATTAGAAAGTAATAACAAAAAATAAAATAGTAAATCATAATTTTAATAATTAAAAAGTAATAAATATAAATATAATTAATTTAATTTATTATATTATATTATAATTTTGTTTCTATTAATAAAATTATAAACAAATTTTCTAGAAATATATATATAATATATATATATATATATAACCAACTTAATACTTATAATAATATCAATATATATTCTATGTATATATATTAGAATATGTAAAAAAATTACTCATATACATATTTTATGAGGATTTTAATAAATTTAATAATAAAAATATTATATATGTGTGTGTCTAGTTACATGTATATAAAGATTTTAATAGAATTAAAAATAAGAATTTTTTATATAGAGATGTTAATGTAATATAACTAATATTATAAAGAATAAGCAAGTTCAACATTAATCATTAGATATTTTAAAGGCATCAAATCTTTCTAGGTGCAAGTTTTTTCTCAATTTTGCATTTAAAAAGATTGCACCTATCTT
Source organism: Pinus taeda (assembly GCA_000404065.3). Taxonomy (NCBI): domain Eukaryota; kingdom Viridiplantae; phylum Streptophyta; class Pinopsida; order Pinales; family Pinaceae; genus Pinus; species Pinus taeda. The sequence goes on from APFE031226680.1 coordinate 4,556, forward strand.
CAAGTTTTGTACTTAAAAAGAGCTTTGCATCTTCATTTGATCCCTTTGGAAGCTTCTTAGATTGGAAGTTAAGATGAATCTTTGTAATACTTTAATGGGTAATGGGCTTGGAATTGAACCACTTATTATTTTTATTATTTTTTTCATTTTTATTGTTGTTTTTTAATTTTAATTAGGATTGTGCTTTTATTATTATTTCTTGATTTGGCACTTCACTATTCAATACTTCACTGACACTTCACTATCTAACACTTCACTACAACATCTCCCCCATACTAGACTATATGGTACTTATAGACAAAATATTTTTATAGATAAGATAATATAACATATCATGTGTGTCAATTGAAGTTATCTTGGATGGTTGGGAAGAAGGATTATTATCCTTCCCATATCAATAATCCCACTCTTGTTTTTAATCTAAAAAACTATATATATATATATATATATATATATAAGATATATAGATATATATATATATATATATATATATATAATTTATTACAACCTCGTTACATAACCCCGGTCACAATTTATAATTTATAAATTCTCAAAAATAAAATTACAAGTTAACTACAAAAGTTATCCTTTTCAATAACTTTTCAAATAATGTGTGAGATATACCATTGGTATAAAATGTGTAAAAGACAACAAAAACTATACAAACTTTACAAAACAAAATAAAACATGTATTTGATTAGGAATGTGATTGTTATATGTTTTCTTTTGTTCCATAAGAGAAGGATGGAGATCTTGGTCCATGCTAAGGATGTTCACATCCTTGGGCATTTCGTGAATAAAACACACTTCATTGTTTTTTTCAACACTTTAAACAATAAACATTTTGAAGTTGGAGATCATTGACGAAGGGATCCTAACCATGTTTGAAAGGTGATGATACAAACTTTGGATTCAACCTCTAAATTCTCAAGTTTTCTCTTTTATTACAATAAAGTCTCCATTATAACTACTAACCTTTTGCTATAATTTCTTCGTGATGTATTGTTTGTAAGAGAGAAAATAAAAACCAGGTTATTTGTTATAAAAGCTTCTTGATTTCAAATTAGGTTTACCAAGCATTTAAAGCTTCAAAGTGAAACATTAAAAATCCATCAATTCCAATTCATATTTTGAAAATCTTATGTCAACCCAAAATTGATACCATAAAACACACTGAAACAACTTATCATTGTATAATTAATGGAGCGACTAACCTCACAAATAAACAAGACTAAAAGTGAGTTGTTTCTGGAACAAGACTAAAAGTTGTTTCTTAAACATAGTTGTTTATAGTTAAAGTTGTTTCTTAAACAAAATTAAATTCATTGATTTCTCTTAAAAACTATTTAAAATAAATAAATAAAAAGACATACAACAATTGTACTGAAAATCTCATTAAAACCAAATTAAAACAACCAATTTTTTATTGAATTTAAATGATAAAATATTACAGAAATTGTGATGGCTTTAAATTTCCATCTTACCATATAAATTTAAATATTAATACAATTGTTAAACCCAATTTTACAACATAACTCATCGGGACCAAAAGATGGAGCCCATTACAATGACACATTTAAATTAAATGTAATCTCACATCCATGGCCATATTTGTGCCCCTTAAAATTAAATAAGGCTGATTTGAATAATGCAATATTGTTACCATAAAATGGTAGTAAGATTTTAAACCACCAATAAACTATATTCAAATGATTTTTTATTTTATTTTATTTTTATTTTTTATTATATTATTGCATTTTTTAAAAGGAAAACAAACAAATTTTCTATTTAATATAAAAAATATTATTCACGTAATTTTGATGAAGATAATAAATAAATATATATTATATCATTAGAAGTTTCTATGAACTATCACCATCTAAATAGAGAAAGTATCTCACTAATTGATAAGAATGACTCAAAATTTGGTTCTTTAAGAGATGTACCACATAATTTTAACAAAAGAGAAATAAAATTATCATGTCTCTAACCTACAATCTTCTCAACAATTATGTTCTTTAATCATTTACTAATGTAAATCAATAGATTAGGATCATGCGTGAGCTTTGAAGAGAACCTTGAAAATAAGGTTTGAAGGGAATTTCTCCTGTCCGAAAATGATGTCCATGTTTTGAAAGAGTATCGACCACTACATTTTGATCCTTGCATATATGAGAAAAATACATCTCTTTAAAACATGACTTTAGATCATTGATCCTGCACATCCAGTTGCATAATAAAAGAGGGTAAAAAATCGAATAATCGTTGATCCAATCTATAGTGATTTTCGAGTCACGAAAGCAAATAGAGAGTCAATATGGACTCCAAAAAGACCCCAAAAGCTATAACTTTTTCCCAAGTATTTGCCCTAGAATCACAATTCTATCTGAGATGAAAATGAAAATCTTTAGATAAAACAATTTGTGCATCGCACCCACATCCTTGTAAATTTGCAGCTCCATCAAAGAAACCAGCTCCATCAAAGAAACCTGCAGGGAATTTTTCCAAACAATTTATGAATTTAGGATTCCTATAGTGAAGGTTTTGGGGCATAGGATCAAATTCATTGAAATATGCACAAATGTTAAAGCTAATCATCTTTAAATCACATGACAGATTATAAAAGATAAGGATGTTTTAACAACGCCATATACCCCAAAAAATGAAGAATGGGATTGTCTTGTACTGCTTGCAACGTGTCTTCCATCCTCGAATACAAGATTCTATCGACTAGAAACTCTAAGAAAAAGCTATGGATAATCGATGTAGAACTTTATACTAGATGGATTTGCCAATTGGGCATGTAAGAAGTAAGTGATTAACATCTTCATTTGATTCCATACACAAAGAACATCTTCTAGATCCTGAAAAACCCTTTTGAAAATATTTTCCCAAGTAAGAATCTTGTCCTTCCACACAAGCCAACCAAAAATCTTTAATTTTAATGGCATTTTCCATGATCAAATTGGCTTGAACCAACAATTCAATTGTAATGTTCCCACTTGAAAATACCCAAAATGTCTATTGCACTTTTTGAGTTTGAATAAAAAATTAAGTGAAGGATTTAATTAAATATGTTGGAAAAAAAATTGTTGTAGGTATTCATGTTACTAGTAAAATGAGTCCACAGGACTAAGTGATTTCTCACAAAAACAACTTATTTCAAAGTACGACAACCACATGAAACTCCACAAAATAAATCTAACTGAAAAATGACTGTTGCAGTCATTATATTCAATATTTCTTCTATGTGAATGACCCATAAATATATATTAGCGAGAATATGAGCACCAAATAGTCATTTTAAACAAATTCGGTGCACCAAATTAATATTCATCAATACATTCCAGCTTAGGTACAATGGTCCATGGGACCCAACACAATATTACTCGTTGAAATGAGGATGTTATAGCCATATAAACCACATTTACCCTAATGTAAATTACTTAGAAATGTATATCAACATAGTAGTGGCATTACATAATTAATTGAGCAAGAGTATAATGCACAAAAAATAAAGTGGAACCTGGTAATCACAACCACTGACAATATATTGCTTTGAAAGTTTGCTTCAACATATACTTGATCAAATTGGATACTCTCCTACAATACTTTAATTGATTATGGGATGGTTGAAGGTGACTTTTGTATGCTTCAAATTTATATGAACATATAGTATAATTTCCAGCAACTATAAGAACATTAATACACCACTCCCAATTACAAGATATGCTCATAAAAGACATCTCGAGTACAACAAACCTCTGCTCCAACAACAATGCAACTCGTGGTCTCCTTCTCCAATAAACTTGTCCTCATGACAGGCAAGTCATTGCTCCATTATAGAAATGAGGTCTAAAATGGGCCTCCTAAAGAATATTATAAAATAATAGTGGAAACAATAAAATAAGATTAGATTACATCATCAAATTTTAGAGAGAAAAAAAAAACTACCTTTTCAACTTATATTTCAACTTATATCCCTATAGTTTTACTCAAATTTCAAGCAGGAGCACTCGTTGAATGGAGAATTTAATTCCTCATCCTAACAGAACCCATGTTCCATACTTTCGATGTACCCTGCTACAAAAAAAATGAGAAATACACGAAAAAATGTGACAGCAATCACGTTTTTCATGAATTTCTTATTTTTCGTACATCAAGGTCCATTAATAATATGTAACATTGGTATTCCTTGGATGAGGAATTAAATTCTGCATCCAATGAGTGATCCCTCTTGAAATTTGAGTAAAAATGTAGGGAGAAATTTGAAAATACGAGTTGAAAAAGTAAATTTATTTATTTATTTATTTATTTATTTATTTTTTAAATTTTTAAGTTTTTAATCTTTTTGCTTTTTTACTCCAAAAATGGTGAATCATCCCCCATGGTTGAAATCATCACCTTAAATCTTATTAGTTTTTATAAAGTTTATTTTGGTTGTACATTGTTATTTTGAGACCCATTTTTGACCTCTAAATTTCTATAATGTTTTTTATCAACAATTTGTCATTCTCAAGGTGACTCTAACTTGACCTTAAAAATTGGTAAATCAACCTCATGAAAGTTATATTCGGCCTTGAGGAATTTGATTCCCACTTTAGATTTAAAACTCTACCCTGTTGGAAATTTACTAAACTCTGCAGAAAATACCAACTAAACCCACTTGCAAATAAACTCATTCAATGATGTAGACTCTCTACAATAGGCACAATTAGAAGATGTGAGATAATCTCCCCCAAATAGCTAACTAGGGTGGCACTCAAAGCCCAACAAAATTAGCTTGAGTTTCGCTTAAAACTCGTGAACTCACTTGAGCTCCTTTCAATTATCAATGAAAAAGATAGAATATAATAATTTGCAATTGAGTTCCTCCTCTTTTTATAATTCTTCATGGAGCCTCCCTCTAGCTTCTAGATTCTTAATTTTTCTTTATTATTTTATTGGTGGGGGGCATTCTCCATTTTTGACATCATTTAAATAAAATAATATTTTTTTGACATTTTAATAAAATAATAATTTCTCCCTTTTCTCACAAAATAATATTTTCCCCTTTTTAATATTATCCAAGTTTAGCAAAAGTATTAAATGATTTTTGCATGTACAAAATTGGGAACATTACATCAATACAGAGGACATATGAGTATAAGAAATGGAAGCATAAATCTCCTTTATCGAAAATTTAACCTGAATTGATCGACCACCCCATCGAAGAGAATTAGAAGAACTTCATATTGAAATATCATCCTTCTACAATTTTTTGATGTACTCTTCCCAAATAGATACATATTTTCCATTAATTCCCAATTCCACAACGTGCTTCCAAAAGGGACTTTGTAGATCTGAAACCACCTTGGAATGAATATGGGAAATATATTTAATGCCCATACCATGGAGGTGAGATAATATCTCAATAGGTAGAGTATGACCACTATGGATGCCATAGATGGGATCCATGCCTATCTCGACCATTGAACCAATCCCAATCTCCCATTGTAAATTTCCAATTAACCAATTTTTTATTTTCATGAATCTGTACCAAATGATAGAAACATCTTTTGAAGATCCTACACTATTTTTTTTTAAATAACGGTTGTTTTTCTATTAACAAAACTGGATTTTGGCCAGAACCGTACATTCATAAGCAACATCATGTTCATCTCCCTGTAAAATTGCTCTTGCCATAGACATAAGATATTATGAGATTTCTTGCCTATCTCTTCTACTACATTATTCTTGTATAGTTGCTAAAAGGCCCCATTAAACATTACATACTTGCATTGCATTAAAAAACAAAATGAGGTAACTGACTAGTCTGCATCTTCTAGAACCGGGTGTCTTGCTTTTTCCATCTCTGCTGCCTCAGGTTTTGCTAGCATTCATGCCTCCTCTGCTTCCAACTGCGATCCTTCCTCCACGACCTCCGCGAGGTTTCCAGGTGTACCATCTAGATGAATGTCCAGGTGCACTGTATTCTCCTGAGTAGGAGCATCTTGAGCACCATTGTTGTTCTCATTATCACCATTTTTCCCAAGCCCAAATCCTTCTTCAAGATGGAGACAACTGTTGTTTCCACCTTTTCCTATGTGTTTTCTACCCTTCAATCCTGACTCTCAAATTTGGTCATAATTACAATTGAGGTGACCTGCAAAATTTCCATATCTTTCCTCATACTTTCTAACTGGCTCATTACAATAGAGAAATGGGATCTAGCTTCAGAAATGATTTTCCCTATTATGTGTGATATCATTTGCTCTATTTCATGTTTGAACACCCTCGAAGAGTTCTCAGATGAATCTCCAGCACCATTTCTTTATGGGGAAGCCATTTATTTGTTTTTAACAGGATGATCAGCTAACCATATAGCAAAGGCCCTAGCCATTCGTCTCCTTATAACTGAGATCAACTCCAATTTGACGCCCCTAAGGGTTGCTTCAGAATCAATGCCTCTCGTCATTCTTCATTGCTTCCTCTGCAAGTCATCTGAACCATGTAGTTAAGAAAACAATAATTCCCTCTGACATTTGTTTCATCCTTCTCTAGGCCACTCCTGAATATTGAGGAGATGCATTTCTTTCATATCATGTAACATGAAATATAGTTGTGGGATCTTCATCTACCATCAATTTGCCTTGCTTCAGGGTGGCGGCCTTGTTGGATTATTCATCTACCAAATTGTTAAACTCCCTTTTTATATGGAAAAAAATAATAAATTCGAATTTGTCCAACATAAGAATTGTTCTTTGCATAGTTGGACTTAGCTCAAATTCTTGATGTTTAGACCATTTGATATATTTTTGAATAATTATAAGGGAGTCACCAAACACAGATAAGTGAGTGATACCATTGTCAACAATCTATCTCAATCCTTTCCATAAATCGAATTCTTCCACTTTATTATTTGTGCCTACTCCTAGCCTATGCATACTTTTTCCAGATTTTTTCATCTTGACATAAGATTACCCCTCCATCCAACCTCCCAAAAATCCCACACTATTTTTTATTAAAAAAAAAACCACAGTGAGTTTTTTAAATATTTCACCTTATTAATATCGTGCCAAATTCGTGAGCCAAATTTTTATGTGACTCACCTATGTGGCTGATCCATACAAGGCATTTTAGTTTACAAAACCCATACCCTAAGTGGTTTTTAAAAAGTTATTTAATCAATTTAATTGAATTTGAACTCATGCGGATTTTTTTTTACAATATTTTAATTTCATTTGGAATGAAAAAAAGGCATTTTTAAGATGTTCGAAGCGTTTGTAAAGAAATTAAGGTGATACAACCCAATAAAAAATGGCATTTAATCCCATTAATAAGCATCAAAATTAAAAATTATTTTACAAAACAAATGATTAAATATTTGTATACCGGTTAAAAAAATATATATGAGAGCAATAGTTATATTATTTACTAAAATGTAAAAAAAAATTAATCTTAAATAGCTATTATCTCACATAATTTTTTTAATAATATTATCAAAAACTTATAATCAAAATACTTTCTCATGTCAAATGTAAAAAAATTGAATTTTTTAAATAGTAATTGATAGACAAACTTTTTAATAATATTGTTAAAAACACATTATGAAAGTACTTCCACACTTTTATAGGAAAACTATGAGAAAGAAGCACGGCCTTAGGCATGGTATTCTAGCATTTGAATCAGTCGAGAAATCATTCTAAAGGATATTTACTAAAATGCTCTCTATAGTGATCAACAATGTATAGTGATCAACAATGTGAGAGAATCACTTCTCTATTGTCTCCAAAGGACAAACACATTTTCATGTAGTACAGAAGTAGCCTCAAACAATCAAGTAATGATGTATTGTTAGTTCAAGGCATTATTATGGCCTCACACATCTCAATAAGGTCTCTCATAATTGTGGGAGATTCAAGCAATACAATAAGACACCTAACGTTAGGAACCAAACCCTTCGATGTAAAATCAGATCACCTATTCAAAAGAATTCAAGCACTACTTTCCCTAATTCCAAATGTTTAGATTAAGCATGTTCTTCGTAACCTCAATCACAAAGTAGATTATTTGGAAAACCCAACATTGGGTCTAGCTCATGGAACCATGAATTATAACATAACCTACAACAAGACCATGATACCTTAGCATAAATTCATTGGCTATAAGTCAAATAAAAGGTGGTGTATGTTCATTCCATGCACTGAACGTGACAATTGTGAGAAGCATGGAAACTGTATAAGGAAGAGTCTCTCGACAATGAGGGTCACAACCATCATGACATGGGAATTGTTTATGGTTCACACTTTTGCGCTAAGGATGGATTTCAAGGAGGGTTAATGTACTTCACTATACGTAGTGGAAAAAATAGGATTCCGTGTTAACCAAAAGGATCCACCTTGTGCAATCTCTATGTGGGAGAATGGTGGATTAGAATTGGGAGGCAACATAGAGGTTGAGATGACCAAGTGGATTATGTGTGGCAATTTCCACTAGTGTGTATTCAAATTGCTAGTTATTCTTAATTTAGGAGACATACTCTTCAAGGGTTGTAGTTTTTTATTCCACCCTCGCCTAGAGTAGAGAATTTGAAGACCTATTTTGTCGGGGCAATGGGGAAGATATTAATGTGAGGAGCCAGTAGAATGAAGGCACAAATTACATTGAAGAAATAAAGGCCAAAGGGAGGCACCATGGTGTGGCTTTCAAAATTGGGAGCATTAAGGATGGATTACATATGGAGATTAGAATAGTGTGCATAAATGTTAATGGACTAAGTGTGTAGATAAGAACTTTGACAGATATCATGTCCTCACAATACTAGCAACTGCATAATCTTGATACTGAATTGCATGGACTTCAAGCTCAACTTAAGTTTATTATTGCATCCCAGAAAGAGGGAGACCAAATGCTTGCCATGGATTCTTCAACAGACTCATTGAATTTGGCTCAAAGTGGACAATTCAACCTTAATCAGGAAACTTCAACAAGCAATTTCATACTTATAGATGATTAGGAGATACTCTCTATTTCAAAATTTCATATATGTCCTGTAAACGTGGATTTGTATCATGAAGCTTATTCAAGCTATATCCTTATAGGAATGTCTAGAGCATAGATCTAGGATGCATTAGAAGTATGAAATATAGACTTTATTATCTTTTAAAACAATCACTATTTGTAGTGTCGAGAAAAATTGGATGAACTTGTTAAGTGCCTTGGTACATTTTTTCTAACATATACATACCTTGTTAGTGTTAAAATAATAATAATAATAACAACAATGTGAGAGACTAAAGAAGCTACCTCCTCCCTTGGTGCTTAATGCTACTAGAGCCTAAACAAATCAAAGAGAGAGGAGTGGTAATATCTAGACCATATCACCTAGTGATCTTAATATCAAGAAGTCTAGGCAAATCATGAACTATCACAACATCATCTCCCCCTTGTGATTGAGAGAAACTATTGAATTTGTCTAAATCCCACCTCTTCACCTCCCCCTTTGAATATAATATCTACAACCATGAAATTTAGTCCCTTGTCTACCAATCTAGAACCATCGACATGAGAAGCTACAAATATCACATCAAAACTAATATCTATACCTTATAGACAATATACATATTTTAAGACATCCTTAGAGTGATCAATAGTAATTGCTTGCATCTACCCTCTCACTTTTAGGAATAAGTTTGATAATTCTCTTAGAGTTTTCACACAAATAAGGAAAGGATGCATATCGAAAATAATCTCCTTAGTAGGTAGTAATTGAATAGGTGAGGACTCTGAAACCTTGCAAACCCTTTCCTTGATCTAATAAATAGTACGTACAACTGTTGTAGAAGCTACAACAAACCCCTTCAATTCCTCCTAGTATTTTGTTTGCTGGAGGAATATGAGGGTCCTAACTAACCAAACATATCACAATCAACCTTGCCAAACTTGATTGAACTTTCTCAAGATGAGGTTAGCTTTTTGTGGCCTCTGAGGCCCCTTAAGGGATATCTTAAGCATGATGGAGCATTGTTGCTCAAGACAACAAACCAGATCTTAAGCATGATGGAGCACTATTGCTCAAGCCAACAATATAGAGGAGCATTGTTGTTTAAGCCACTGATATAGAGGAGGATTATTGCTCAACCCAATTATATAGATGAGAATTGTTTCTCAAGCCAATGATACGAGGAGCACAATTGCTCAAGCAAGAAATTTAAGTTGCATTATTGCTTATGCCAACAATATAGAGTAGCACTATTGTTCAAGCTAGTGATATAGAGGAGAATTGTTGCTTAAGCCAATGATATAACAGATCATTGTTGCTTAGGATAGCAATATAAAGGAGCATAATTTCTCAAGCCAATGATACATAGGAGCATTGTTGCTCAGGCCAACGATATAAAGGAGAATTATTGCTCAAGCCAATGATAGAGAGGCGCACTATTGACTACTTTGGAGATGTAAGGTTGGGAACTTGACCAAATTAGTGATACCATCATCCAATAACCCCTTAGCCCAATGAAATGGTATCTAGGAAAAAGGCTTCAACTCATGTTTTCCCTTATAAATTTTCTTTTTCAAGCCCTATATCACCTTGATGACCATCAGACCAATTATAGAATTGTAAGAAGTGACTTGGTTTGAGTTTTCTTACTTTGTAAACTTTCCTCTTTTAGTGAGTATATCACTCCATTAAGCCTTGAGTTAGTGATACATTTCTCTTTTTAGAGCACCAAGCGAGATTTATATCACTTCCTTAATGGTGAAGCTAGCAATATGGTATCTTCTATGGACCTCCTCACAAATGAAAAACTAAAGATTGGATTTTTTGGTGTATGACTAACTCATCTATCAATGAAACTAAAGTGAGAAGACAATTATGAAATAATTATTGCACTTCATCCTTAGAGAACACACTCAACACAATGAAAATTCCCTCTCGACCCCAACTTGCTAGTCACACTCTATTGTATGTCGATTTAACCCTAGAATTGCACCCTGGAAACTGCGAGTTAACTTTTTGGTGTCTAGTTTGATTCACCATGACAATCAAACCCTTGGATTTCACCTTCTACACTTAGTAACACACATCTCTTTTACTCTTCACTTCCTAGGGTTGACCTCACCAAGTTACCTAGGGTTTTATGTCCAAGGCAACATCCCTACACCCCATTCAAGTTTTTAAGCTATAATTTGGCCATTGTTTCTTTCGTTAATGTTGGGTGCATCAACACATGTAATTCTTCCTAGAAACCCTAAGATTAGTATTTATAGCTCAGTGACACATATCTATGGAGTGATACCAAGCCATCCTGGTCAAGATTGTGATATTTTTAATGTAGTGGTAATAAGAGTGTTGCCCTTAGTTAAACTTGACAACCTCACTTTCTCTTCACTGCAGGAACCTGTTACCTTTGTGTTGGTTCTAAAAGTAGTGAGATGAATTAGTGGAAATGCACAACTAACCTTAGCCCCAAACGCCTCAGTTCCCTATATCTAACATTGTGGGATAATTTGCACAATGGGTGTCTGTTATTTTTATTGGATATGCAGGAGGATCATGTATGTGTCAAAGAAAAGGGCATGCAAAGCCCCAGTGGTTAATGCCTCAAATGAAGAGGCAGTTGACAACTCACTTGGTCTTGAGTTCTAGGATACTTCATGCTTCATTGATAAATATACAAAATAGATATGGTCATATGTGTATTGATACTTTCAAAGAAATAACCCACCTCTAGATTACCTAGACTCATAGATTTACAGGGTTGTTAGAAGTTCCTGGTTACACAACGTGGTAGTTCGTCCCCTTGTCTTTCCATGTGTAGAGGTAGTTGAGGGGTTGGTGAAGAATGCCAATCCTGAGAAAGCCATGTTCATGAACAACCATGGGAAGCCCATTGCTAAATTCAATGGCTCAAAATTGAACTATATTATAAACTTCCTAATAAAGAGGTGACCTTATATGAAGATTGGCGGACATATGTCACAATTCTACCAAGAGAGCTAATGGAGATATGGTGGACCAAAAAAGGAACTATATGTCTCCAAAATACAATAAATATCTAATATGAGAGGTGGAAGATAAGCAACATATGGTTTCGTGCTCTTTCGTCCTAGTACTTTTTTTTAATGTTAATTCTTCCTCATCTTAGCTTCATTCTCTTATATATATATATATTCTTTCTTTTAATCTCTAATTAATATATCGTCTTCATTTTAATCTATATTAATTTATTTATTTATGTTTAAATTATTAATAGTTTTTGATATGGATTTTCTTTTGTAATTTAAGCATATACATTTTTAGATTTTTATTTCATATATATATTTTAATTTTATAGAATTATTTTTATATAATTTTTTTATTTATTTTTATTTTTCTTTCTATTTTATTTTATTGAATGTCTATTTATTTAAAATAGATTATGATTTAATTTAGTTATTAATTTTTGATCATTTTTATTCCTTCACCCGGTTGACTTTTTCTGATCATGTTAGTTATTTCTTAATTTCATGTTGACTTTTTCGGATCATTTAGTTATTTCTAATTTTCTGTTTATTTGTAATTCAAATTATTTAATTTATAGTTATTATTAACATAAAATATATATTTTTTAATATTCATTCTTAAAATACAATAATAACGTCATTTTACAAAATTCTCGAAAAAAACCATCATATATATAATTAATTAATTAACTAATTAGTTAATGTTTTGATTATTTGTTTAATTTGGTTTTCTAACATATTATTTTGGTTTTTCTTTTGGAATTCTATAGAACATCTTCACATTATATATTTTTCTTGTTAGATTAGGTCGTCCATTTATGTCTTGATGGTGAAAACAATGTAAATTTTGAAACGGGAATTATAAACTCAAAACGGGAACTCTGGCCCAAAAACCCCAAAAAAACATCAAAAACAGTGCTAAAAACGAAAAGTGTGTATACTGGAATGATGATTTTTTTTTGGTGCCAATTTTGAACATGTTTTAAAAATGACGGTGACTACGAAATTTTCGTGCAAAATATAGCTTCAAAATGAAAGTGATGCTACTGGAATAATTTTTTCTTTTAGGGTCAATTTTCAAACTTTTTAAAAAATGCTAATAAAACCAATTTTTTATGTCTCAAACAAAGTTAATTTTTAAGGAAAAACACATTAATGTTTCTGGTAGAATATCATTTTTCTTTCCTAAGTATAAATTTAACATGTTTTTCAACGCACAAACATGCTAGATACAAAAGAAATTGAAATTTTTTCAACTATAAAATTAAAAAACCATGACATTTTGAACAAAGTATATCACTCAATGAAATCAAAAGTCTTTATTTGTATACTGAATAAAACAGACATTATATCTCTAATTTGATATTGCATTGTAGATATTTAAACAATAAAATTTATCATACTTAAGACATAATCCAACAACATAAAAATGCTTCATAACTTCTCATTCATTATAATCGTGCATGTAATCCCATGCTCTAACTAAGTTTCTGCATGTAGGTGTGTAGTACTTCCAACAGTGATGCATTATAGAGTTTGTTATGTTACATTGACTTTTAATAAATTTAAAAAATTGAATACATTTGTAATGCATTCTAGAGTTTATTATGTTGCATTGACTTTTAATATATTTAAAAAATTGCACTCATATAAAGTGGTTCCCATGAAAATTTTTTAATTGGTTCTTACATGATAAGTTCTTCATTATCATTTATAACATTCATTATACATAAGCAAAAAAATTGCATTCATATAAAGTGGTTCCCATGAAAATTTTTTAATTGGTTCTTACATGATAAGTTCTTCATTATCATTTATAACATTCATTATACATAAGCAAGTTTTATTTAAATAAATGGTCCATTACTTCTAATAAATTTAAAAAGTTAGATTAGTTCTCCCCACCCACAAATTTTTTAGAAATTTGAGATTATTTCAATTTTAAAAAAAAATTCCATAATAAATTTCTCATTATTATTTATAATTGTTTTTTTCTTAATTTAAATTGACCCATGGTTAATAAGGTAAATATATACATTAATAAAAAATTATTTATATTATAATCGCTTTTGCCTTTAACTGTATAACTAGTTAAGATTTTTATTTTATTGAGGTTGAAAAAATACACCGTTAATACATTAAACGAATTCATTGCCCTTGTAGTGAGATAGATTACATTAAATGTCTTCATTGAGCTCTTACGTTTTTGAATGGTTTTTTTTTAACTTAAAAAATTTAGCAATTGCCCTTGTAGTGAGATAGATTACATTAAATGTCTTCATTGAGCTCTTACGTTTTTGAATGGTCTTTTTTAAGTTAAAAAATTTAGCTTGGAGCAGTTGTCCCAAATTACTAACAGGCCAAACGCGTGGTTATCAGTAATCCTCACTATCCACACGGTCTATCGTAATTTTGAACAAAAATTTTCATTGTTCAATTTATCCTAATTTTGAACAAAATTTTTCATTGTTAAATTTATTATTAAAGTTTTAGTAGCTTTTTTTCATAGAGATGTATGATCTATGTGGCTAACTACTTTAAAATTTTAATAATCATTTTTTAATAATATATAATTTAATTTATATTTATATTAACAATATACTTTGCTTTTCTGAAATTCAAATTTTTAAAAATTATGAAATTTATATCAAATTTTAATAACATTTTTTTAATACAAATATTTTAATTTATATTTATATTAAAAATATTGTTTGCTTTTTTCAATTTAAAATTTTTTAAAAATATTTTTTTATTTATTGTTTAAAATCTTTATGATTTATATGTATTTTCAAAATTAAAATAAATTTTCTTCTTTCATTTGAAAAATACACTAACGCAGCTCGGTAAGTGGCTGTCAGATCAGCACATAGAGAACAAGAAGTTACGGAAAACATTTTATAAATCAAATCACAAATTATATCTTCAAAATTTAAATGCTGTATGGTTCTATTGATATAGAAGAGACCAAAATATATTTGCGTATTTCATTTTTAATTATAAAATTAAAGATACAATGAGAAGAGATTAATATGTAAATATTAAGTTAAAAAAATGTTAACATAGTTATATATAAAGTATCTTATATTTATTTTAATTCCGGATTATTAAGTCTTTAAATTGATTAAAATTGTTGGTAAAATTACTTTATTGAAAATTTATCACGTATTAGTAGTGACCATCTTGCCTGCCTCCAAGATGGTTGATTCTGCAGGCAAGATGGTCACTACTAATACGTAATTACTTTATTGAAAATTTATCACGTATTAGTAGTGACCATCTTGCCTGCCTCCAAAATGGTCGATTCCTCTTGCCTGCCTCTAAGATGGTCAATTCTGGAATCGACCATCTTGGAGGCAAGTTTTTATAATTAAAAATGAAATACGCAAATATATTTTGGTCTCTTCTATATCAATAGAACCATACAACATTTAAATTTTAAAAATATAATTTGTGACCATCTTGCCTGCCTCCAAGATGGTCACTACTAATACGTGATAAATTTTCAATAAAGTAATTTTACCAACAAATTTAATCAATTTAAAGACTTAATAATCCCGAATTAAAATAAATATAAGATACTTTATATATAACCATGTTAACATTTTTTTTTAACTTAATATTTACATATTAATCTCTTCTCATTGTATCTTTTAATTTTATAGTTAAAAATGAAATACGCAAATATATTTTGGTCTCTTCTATATCAGTAGAACCATACAGCATTTAAATTTTAAAAATATAATTTGTGACCATCTTGACTGCCTCCAAGTTGGTCGATTCCGGGAATCGACCATATTGGAGGCAGGCAAGATGGTCACTACTAATACGTGATAAATTTTCAATAAAGTAATTTTACCAACAAATTTAATCAATTTAAAGACTTAATAATCCCGAATTAAAATAAATATAAGATACTTTATATATAACCATGTTAACATTTTTTTTAACTTAATATTTACATATTAATCTCTTCTCATTGTATCTTTTAATTTTATAATTAAAAATGAAATACGCAAATATATTTTGGTCTCTTCTATATCAATAGAACCATACAACATTTAAATTTTAAAAATATAATTTATGATTTGATTTATAAAATGTTCTCCGTAACTTCTTGTTCTCTATGAGTTGAGCTGACAGCCACTTACCCAGCTGCGTTAGTGTATTTGTCAAATGAAAGAAGAGAATTTATTTTAATATATAAATAAAATTATCATGAATATTATAAATATAATTATCTTAAATATAACTAGATTGTCAAACTATTATCAATTATGTTTTGAGATTTTCACATATTTCTCATTCACATGTACAGGGCTGGTGGCAGCTTATTAAATGTCTTCGGGATTTTCTTAAGGGGTTATTTATCAGCAACTGTGTTAAGGTTGCTGATGCTTTATCTAAGCTTGGAATCGACCCGCCGCCGGTCGGGCGGGGTGGGGCCGGCCGGGTGTGGCCTTGCGCGGTGGAGAGGGTTCGGCGGAGGGGCGGGGAGGGGAGCGAAAGGGGGCGTGGGCGGGTCGGGCGGAGGGGGGGAGGGTGGGCCAGGGTTCGGGCGGAGGGGGGGCGGGTTCGGCGGGTGAGCGGGGTCGGGCAGGTGGTCGGGTGGGGATGGGGTAGGAATAGGGGCGGGGGTGGAGGTAATGGGTAGGGGTAGGGGTAAGGTGGGGGTAGGCGGAGTAGGGTAGGGGCGTGGGGGGATGAGGGCGGGTAGGGTAAACGGTGGGATGGGTTGAAGGGGGGTAGGAGTAGGTAGCGAGGGTAGGGCGGAAGGGATGGGGGGCATAAGGTAGGGGGGGAGGGCGAGGTAGGGAGAGAAAGAGTCATAGCCAAAGATGATAGCCATATGTCTATGATTTTTAATCAGGTGGAGAGAAAGAGTTATAGCCAAATACTGACTTATGATGCTGTTGTGAGAAAACTAACATATGAAGACAAAGAAACGAAAGGAAAGATAGTTAACATTTATCAGAAACCACAATTATTGATTAACTATCTTATAGACATATGTTCAAATGAAGGATATTGGGTTCTGGATTTATTTTCTGGCTCAGGTAGGTTTTTCCACATGGAATTGAATTTCAATATGTTCTTTTTTTAATTAATATGTCATTGTACTAATTTACTTCATTATTTTTTTGTGCTTGATAATTAGGTACAACACTAGCATGCTGCATTCAAAAAGGAAGAAAATGCATTGCAATTGAGAAAGATCCATTACAAT
>APFE031226688.1:23994-39522 GCA_000404065.3 Pinus taeda
GATCTTCTAGCAGATCTTTTTTGTAGATATTTTGCCTATAAATACAGCCCTGAACAATGTAATAAGGGTTGGTGGGTTATTTGGTTGATCTCTCATTTGAGATTTGTGCTGTAAATATTAGGAGCTTCTGTAATCAAAGATTGCTGGAATGTTTGCATCTGAATTGGCTAGTTGTGCTTTCAATGGCTGAAGAACTTGATATGGAATTCTTGTGCTTGCTCATGGTTCAATAAGTCTTTCCTCCCGCTATTTATCAGTTTATATGTAGCTGTATCATCTATAATATCATAATCTAAATTGCAGGAAAAAAGAATAGATCAAAACTGGTTTTCATGCCCTCTGTGCTCAATTCTTGTAACTTTTCTATGTTTTCCTCTGAATCAATGATGAGTATGCATTTTTAATTAAACATGTTTAAGCTGTTTCCTTCACATATGAATGCTGTCTGGGAATCCTTCATTGCTCCTAGATATTATTCATCCACTTTCCCTCTTTGGCTGGATGAAAGATTCTTGATTGCCTCTCATCCCCTGACCTCCATTTCATCCTCTTTCCAGCATAAATCATTGTGCCATGTGTAGCTATCCTTCTCCATATTCCCCTCTTCTACCAAAGAAAACACACCTTTCAGTTCACATTCATTGACTCCATGCCCAATGGTTTGAACTTCTTATACTTTGCATGCCAACTCTGCTTGAATAGATCAACCATCCCATCAATCAAAATCAAAACCCATGTGCATCATATCTAGCCTAAAAACATTTCTTAAACAAAGCTAAATCCCAAAGAGAGAGCCCTCTCTGATTACAGGTAGGCTAGGACCTGCAGTCTAAAGATTGGTTTGTGGTTACCTTGGCCGTATTCCCTTGGGAGTCAAAGGTAAAAACCTGAGTGATAACATAATGGCGACTCTACTGGGGACAATCATTTGTTCATTACTGTAAATCCCCATTTTGTTTAGCATGCCTTTCAAATAAGTCCTAAACTTGTTTTGAAAAATCACAGAAAAAATCAAGAAATCTCAAAAATCTAAAAATATTTTGTTTCTTATTGCATATTAAGTCCTAATCTGTGTGGTGGACAGGGATCAGGCCCTTCAAAATTAATTTAATTATCCACCTGGCGACTCCACATAATCCTCATAATAAAGACTCCACTGGAAAAATGAACCCAAGAGAAATATATGAGCAGATCAGGCTTTTGACCTGGATCACTATCCAAGAGGTCATGTTCTTTCTCTTCCATAAAATTTTGCTATGTATATTGTATTTTAAAAACGATTTTAAATTAGATTTTCATGATTTTCCTTTTGAAAATGTTTTTGAAAAGCCTCCTTGCACATTAGAACAACAACCTTTAAATGCTGCTGAAAATCATCATACAGCCAAGGAGGAAACAAATTTCAAAGCCAATCATTCCATCCTTGTTCATATTGAGCCCATTCAGCCAATCCCTGTACATAATCTCGTGCCTCGTAAGGTTCCTAACAGATATAAGCCTCTTGTTTTGCCTCCCGTGCTTAATCCTCTACCCAAAAATCATCCTGAGTATCTCCCAAGATTTGATGGAGAGAATGGTATCACTGCCCAAAAACATATCCAAGCCTTTGAAGACTATCTTAATATATCTGAAGTGGAGGGTGAGGATGTTAGTATCAGGCTGTTTGCCCTTTCTTTGCAAAGCGAAGTTAGGACTTGGTTTAAAGCATTGCTTGAGGCTAGCATCTCTAACCTTCAGTAGTTTTCCAAACTCTTCCTTGATAGATGGATGATCAAGCTTGATTTCCTCTTGCTCATTGAAGAATAGAATCGGTTAAAAAGAAGCCCAAATGAATCTGTTTAGCAATTTCATGATCGATTCAATCAAGTTTATCATTCTCTGCCTTTGAATATTAGACCTCCCCCTGATTTAGCTCTAATGCATTATCCAAGAGTTTTTGACCCAGAAATAGAATTCCGTTTAAGAGAAAGGAGCCCATCCACTATGAAACAAATGCAGGACATGGCAGTGGACATAGAGGCAAATCTGAAAATCAGGGAGGAAAAGCGCAAAGCAGAGCAAGAAGAAAAACTTCATGGTCTGTTACAAAGGTCAGAGGAAATGATCATAATGAAAGTGGTATGTTTAGAGCACCAGAACACATATGTTTTGCAAGAGGAAAGTAATGACATTCATGAACAAACCTGCCACAAAACAGATGACATATTCGTATAGCCATACATGATGGAGCAGTCTCCTGATATACTGTATGAATATAACAACTTCTCTTCTTTCAACTGCTTGCCAAAATACGATGAGTATGATGATGATGATGAGCCTAATGACCAAATCAGCCTTGCAGAGGAGTGAGAGCCTATTTTTGCAGAAAGCACAGTTCAGGATCAGCAGCCCAAAATCAATGATCAACGTGCCTTTTTCAGCTATGAAGTAAAGGAGGAAAGCGCAGAAAATTTTGATTTCAGCGGAGGAAATTTACCTTTTTGTGTTGATTCTTTTCAGTTTATTAAGGAGAACTATCATGCAGTAAATAAAGAAATATTAGCAAGCGTTGATATTGATCATCTAGAGGAAGCCCAAATCATTGTTCAAAATATATTTCCTCTAGTTTTGCAGCCCCAAAGAGCCATTGAATATCAAACTGAGGAAGATTCGAAAGTGGTTGTTCGTGACCAAGTGATCCAAGTGTATCCCCTACCTCTTTGTTTTTCAGCCATCTGAGGTTTTTGAAGAAGAAGAGGAGCAGCCTGCGTAGATCAGTCAAGGTCCATATGAGCCTGCCTGTAATAAATTGCAAATAACAGTTCATGTTATATATGATTCATGTGCTGACAGGGGGAATGATGAAGTAAAGAAGTGCTCTTCTACATTAGCAGGTTGTGTGCCCCAATATCAAAATGCTGATGATCCCCCTATTCCAATGCATGATAGTGATCCCAAACTTTTGTACAGTTCTTCAATTCAGCCCAGCAATGATGTATATATGTTGCGGGACCCTTTTGTACAATTTCTTGTTTCAGCAGAGAAGATCAGGAGTTTTCTGATCTTCTCAAAGATTAACAAAGCCATATCAGATTGCAAGATCTTAGTTTTTCTCGCTAGCAAGCACAAGTAGCAAAGCTCGTTCATGCTTATAATACTTAAGTGGCTGCATTGGTTATTTCATTTCACCTAACAACAAAGTAAGTGCTGGTTAGAGTAGGTAGGTAGGATTTCAGTTTTCGGTTTGGATAGCAAGCTTGCTGCAATTGAAGCCCGAAGTGAAGGCCATAAGCTCTTCAAAGTCTACTGTCATGTTCATAAATAAAGCAGCCAGCAAAGGAAAGTTTTTAGAGTACAACAACAATTGAAGACCAAGGCATTTTGACCTGCTATTCTTGGCCTTTCACAAGGAAACGCCATCCCCAAGTGAAGCCACTGTTAGCCTCCTGATCATAGCAGGTATTCATATTTCATGATTGACATTTTTACATGCCAAATATGTCATGCTCCACAGGCTGCAGAGTTCCATATTTGATACTCAGGCCAAAGAAGTGTCGATGAGAGTCTGCCAGCCTAAGTGCCTCTGCTGTATTCCAATTTTGAGGAGTTATTCCATTTTTGAAGAATTTTTAGTTAAAGGGAGGTCCAAACAGCTTAATCTCGGTCTCCCTAGGTTTCAATTTCTTGTTGTAGAATATAGAGAATCATTGTCTGTCCAAACAGATTAATCTGGGCAAATTCTTAGATATGTAGAGAAGCAAGGGTGCTCAATAGCCTAATCTGAGCCCCTGGATGAAATAAGTATAGATGTAGATAGGAGGACAGTAGAAAAGAAAAAGTTGTAAAGTTGGGTATGCAAGTTCAAGTGCACCCAAACCAAAAGAAGAAAAAATGTTAGGTGTATTAGGCTGGGTAGGTAGTTTGAGGTTTCAGGAGCAGATTGGTAATCACTTGTGGTCTTGTCAAGAAGGACTCATCTCATTTATGGCATCGGCACCAGGCAGTGACTTGATGGTACAACAGTGGAAGCATGACTAAACATTCCCCCAGAAATCATTTACTAACATCCCCTCAAGGACCTTGGGATCTGCTCAACAAGTCCTGCTTTCAGCTCATTTATGCAAAATATCAAGTCAAGTTTTGACTTTCCTCAATGAAAAGATGCTACATTTCTTGTGTAAAATAATCCTTACACAATCCATCATTTCCCTTACATTTCCACTCCACCAAGTCATACTAATTGCTAATTTTATTATGTAACTCCCTATCTATTTCCCCTTCCCCTGCTAAAACTATGTTAATAACCCCCCTATATACTTATCCCCTCCCCGTGGTTGAAAAATAACCATAAAGTATCCCTTGGGAATTACTAAGTTTGCCTGAAATTTAGTAAGAACCCTCCTTTGTCTTAAAAAATCCGTCTTTCTATTCCTTTGGACTCCTTCCATGGCATAAATGCCTCCCTCCGGTCTTATATTTTCCCCTTTTCCCTTCATAAAAACCCACTTTTCTAAAGTTCCCCCCCCTGCTGAATTAAATAATCATTAAAACGGCACGCGGGCCCCGTCCTTAACCTTCCGCCAGTTTACCTGTCTCGTCGGCCGTTAGATCTGGCGCGCCCTAAGATCTACGGTGGGAAGGTCTTTTCCTGCCCCAATGTGCCGAGGGTTAACATCCGGGAGATGGGCGGTTTTCCCGTCGTACTCCTACCACGCGTCGCCCTCCCGGCTGTGGCGAAGCCCCTTCCTCCGAAACCACCCATGCCCAAAAGCGGTGCACCTAAAACCGCATACCGCCTTCCCCCTACGTGATGTAAGCACCACGTCACCCTGCCACGTCACCCTACTGAAATCATCATCCGTACTGGGTCCCACTGTTGACGTCACCCATCATACCGTTGACGTCACCCGCCGTACCACTGAAAGAAAAGCGCGCAAAGGCGAAATCGATGCTTAGGAGGCCCGGAATCAAATTCTAAGGCAGTTTTAGATGCGCAATTCGGTAAGAAAAGTAGGCCAAAATGGAAAGCCTCATTCTTCAGCAGTTGTTTTTGCTGGGAAAAGTGCAGAAAAGGGGTGATTTGACGGTTTCGAGCATATCAGAGCAAAGAGGAAGCCCAAATTCAATTAAAGAGTATCAGTGAAGCAGCAAAGAGTATCAGATCGACCATAAGAAAGCGGTGAAGCCACTTAAGGCTCTCAAACCACAGTTAAATGCACATTAAAGCCACTCAAGTGCAGTGGAACAGAGACCAATGCGCAGTTATGGTGAATGGCCAACACATAACAGCAAAAGACAGATAGCCTCATTTTTGAAGCAGCTGCCCCCAGCGTAGCATTAGATAGATATTTTTCATTACTTGCAAGAGAAGTTAGGTTAACTACATTTAATTCCTGAGATCTTCTAGCAGATCTTTTTTGTAGATATTTTTTCTATAAATACAGCCCTGAACAATGTAATAAGGGTTGGTGGGTTATTTGGTTGATCTCTCATTTGAGATTTGCGCTGTAAATAATAAGAGCTTCTGTAATCAAAGATTGCTGGAATGTTTGCATCTGAACTGGCTAGTTGTGCTTTGAATGGCTGAAGAACTTGATATGGAATTCTCGTGCTTGCTCACGGTTCAATAAGTCTTTCCTCCCACTATTTATCAATTTATATGTAGCCATATCATCTATAATATCATAATCTAAGCTGCGGGAAAAAAGAATAGATCGGAACTGGTTTTCATGCCCTCTGTGCTCAATTCTTGTAACTTTTCTATGTTTTCCTCTGAATCAGTGATGTGTATGAATTTTTAATTAAACATGTTTAAGCTGTTTCCTTCACATATGAATGCTTTCTGGGAATCCTTCATTGCTCCTAGATATTATTCATTCACTTTCCCTCTTTGGCTGGATGAAAGATCCTTGATTGCCTCTCATCCCCTGACCTCCATTTCATCCTCATTCCAACATAAATCATTGTGCCATGTGTAGCTATCCTGCTCCATATTCCCCTCTTCTACCAAAGAAAACACACCTTTCAGTTCACATTCATTGAATCCATGCCCAATGGTTTGAACTTCTTACACTTTGCATGCCAACTCTGCTTGAATAGATCAACCATCCCATCAATCAAAATCAAAACCCATGTGCATCATATCTAGCCTAAAATCATCCCTTAAATAAAGCTAAATCCTAAAGAGAGAGCCCTCTCTGATTGCAGGTAGGCTAGGACCTGTAATCCAAAGCTTGGTTTGTGGTTACCTCGGCCGTATTCCCTTAGGAGTCAAAGGGAACAACCTGAGTGATAACAACATGTAATATTTCAAATCAAAGATACCATGAAAAACTGTGGAAATTGAGGAATATGAAACCTCCAAGGTTGGTTGTTCGGCTACATGCTGGTAAAACTTTTACATGTGGAGTTTTTTATGGTAACCATTGTGAGGTCCCTAAAATAGGTAGGATAGGAACAATTATTTTTCTAAAAGAAGTATAGTTTACTCAGTTTTAAAGCAACTTTGGGTGAAGGAACAAATCGATGGGTAGAATAGAATGCCCTGTAAGTGTTATGAGACTTGCAATTGAAAAGGGAGTGACCAAGGTTCAAATTAAGGGGAATATAAGATAGTTATAGAATAGATCAACGGTAAGATTAATATGCTAAATATGTCGCTCTCCCTAATAATGGAAAGGATAATGGATTAAAAGGAATCTTTATTTCCATCACATTTATAGAGAATTAAATGGATTGGGTGATGTTTTTAAACAAGTTCTCTCTCTGAATACATGTATATCGAAGTCAATGGAGGAGGTGGTAAGTGTATAAATTCCAACCATCATTAGATCTATCTATACTTTAGGCTCTCTACTCTCATGAGAGTGACTTTAAAATGCCACTAAAACATCTAATGCAATTTAGTGATAATGTTAATATTGTAAATTCAAAGCCCCAAAAACTTCTCTCTATATGAATGAATGTAATAATAATATTGATGGGAGAGAAAATTTGTATTTTTTTCTACTTTCTTGGTGCTTATAATGAGTGTTCGAAATATTGAGAGAGGGTGGGGGGGGCGAATCCATATTTCTTTACAATTGTTAAATTATGCCATCACTAGTTCAACGAGAACACAAGTTGTAGAATAAGAAAAATAATTTTATCAATAGGAATAGTGAGGACTCCAATCCTCTACAAGAATTTAGGCTCCAAGAAGTACAACTAGATTCAAACTTCTTCAAGGCTTCAACCTTGAATGAGGACTCTGATCCTTAAATATCAAGCCAGGCTCCAACCTAGTCTCAATGAGGCTCCAACTCGGTCTCAACGAGGCTCCAACCTCTTATGAGGACTCCAATCCTAAAAAATCAGTCTAGGCTCCAACCTCGTACAAGGAATCTAATCCTCTAGGTCTCAAACCCTATCAATTTACTTCAATCCTGCAAGGTGGCTTCAATACTGCTTCAAGACTTCCAAATCTTCTTCAAAAAGTCTTGAAAGATGTCTCCAACAAAGTTCCAGTAATACTTCAAGGATGTCTCCAAGGGGTCTTCAACATCAGCTTCAACAAATTCTCTAGATCAAATCCATGTATGCACAGGGGGTCTCAAAAAGTGCTTCTACATATGTCTTCGAGACTCCTCCAAAAAGGTGCTCCAAGATTTCCTTCAAAACTAGTCCAGTATGTCTCATAAATCTGCCTTCAAAGCTGCCCTAGGTTTGCTACATACACTACTTTAAAATTCCTATTGATTTGCTCCAAACTAGCTTTCAACACCTGCTTCAAGTATGCTTCAAAAACTTCATACAAACTTCAATAGTGTTTTTATAGGATTGCTCCAAAAAAAAGGTCGTCACATGTGCTTCGAGTGTTGCTATAGGGAAACTCCAAAGGATCTTCAAAATTGCCTTCAAAGGACTCCTCAAAATGATGACTTCAATTATGTTGCTTCAAGGATCACTCCATGGTTTTCAAAATACTACATATTTTCTTCTATAAACCTTCCAAGGAATGCTTGAACAAGGCTTGGAAAATATCTTCAACAATACTCAAAACAATGGTCTTAATGCTTCAATAGTAGTCTCAACTCAACTTTAATGATCTTCAATTGGCTTCTAGGAATTCCCTCAAAAATCAGCTCAAAAGTGTCTATAGATATTCTTCATAATAGGTCAATTAAGTTTGCTCCAAGGCCTAATATGTTTGCTCACGAGGTAGACTAAAATGGCATTTTGTCTCGTCCACAAGAGGAAGTTGCACTATATTGTAGGTCACCACTAGACCGATCTGTGCCTTATCATATGCCTCCATAGGCCCGAAGTTACAGGTATGAAGTAGCCTAAGGTATGAGACACAAAGGTCCAAAATAATTGTTCCAAATAGGCCAAACTCTGCTCCAAAAGAAGGTCAAGAAGTTATGCTCCATGGGTCGAGTATGTTTCTCTACAAGAGGCCCAAAATGTTCCTTATATTTGGCCTAAAGTTTCTCCACAAGAAGGTTGAAGTTTATTCAACAAAAGGTTGAGGCCTTGTTCCTAAAAGGAAACCCAAGGTAGCACAAAATGCATGCAGAAAAAAGATAATAAAAAACCATAAGAACCTCGCCTTGTTTCAAATCCTAGGGTTCACAAGTTGTGAACCTCAAATTCTTCTTTGCTTTCCTCATATTTGCATGTTTTGTATTGGATGGATTGATGCTGAAATGATGTCAAAAGAGGCCCTATTTATACTCGTTCAATTTATGAACCCTCGTGTCTTTTGGGAGAGTTGACATGTGACCTTTTTATAATTATTTGTTTATGTTATTTTTTATCATACTTTTATGTTGTCTCTTCCTTTGTTGACCACAATGACCTTGTCACCGTTTTATAGCTATGTGTTCACATTCTTTGTGGCTAAAATATCGTTGAGTTGTTATGTCAATATGAAAAAGCCATGAAGGGACCCCAAACATATTTTTTTCAAGAATCAGTTCTACAATAATGTTAGAAGAGATCGTTGATTACAGATCTCAAATCTATTGAAGACATTGTGAGGTAGATTAACAGTTTTTCACTAGATTCACTAGATTTTCACAATTTATAGATGAAGAGAACAAAAAGACCCAATAAAGAAATGCAGAGATGGACCAAACCAAAATATAACCCCAAAAAGCTCATAGATCTAATGGATGTTGGATCCAGGAAACAATGAATTGCAAATATGTAGACACAATCACCGTGTCTACTTTTCTGATAGATCTTGATCACAACACATGTACAATACTACACACTAATGATAGTATATATTTTAAGAATAAGTTCCCATCTCATTGGTGTCAGAGAGGTCTAGTAATTGTGATGAAAATGAACATATATAATGTGATGTAAAGTAAACCAACAAAACATACTAAACATGTTGACTTATAGGTCTACCATTAGGACAACCAATCAAGTAGCTCAATAGGACAAAGTTTTGTTTCCTTTTTCTTGGGCCATCAATGACAACAATGATGACATCTCAACAATATACCCCTTTGTCATTGATGGCAATACTCTCCCCTTTCATTATTCTCTCCCCCTTTGACATCAAGGCATGGGTTGCTACCCCTATCATCATGCTACTCTTCTTGACTTTATTAGCTCCTTTTGCTCTCTTTCTGGTTGGAGCCAATAACTGTTATCTATTACATTTGTATGAATAGACGTCTCAATGATGGTTTATAGCAGTTGCAGTGGTTAAGGTGGTTGAATTCCCCCTATCATGATTTTGTTGTTGCAATATCAATTGATAAACAAGGAAATGCACGTGTTGAAGGGTATTTTGGAGCAAATGAAAAGGCATTTTGAAGCATTTTTTGTAGAAAACCTGAGGCATATTTAAAGGAATATTTTAGAGACATCCTATAGTAGTTTTGAAGGCAATCTCGAAGCAACTTTCTGGAGGATTCTTGAAGACATCCGTAGAAGCAATTTTGGATACCCCTTGTGCAGACATGGAGCTAATCTGGACAATTTGTTGAAGCTGGTCTTGAAGACCCCTTGGATACATCCTTGAAGTATTATTGGAAATTTGTTGGAGACTTCTTTTAAGAGTGTTGCTATAGGACTACTCCAAAAAAGGGGTTATCACATGTGCTTCAAGTGTTTCTATAGGACAACTCCAAAGGATATTCAAAATTGCCTTCAAAGGACTCCTCAAAATGATGACCTGATGTATGTTACTTCAAGGATCATTCCATTGTTTGCAAAATACTTCAGATATGCTTCTATAAACCTTCCAAGGACTACTCCAAAAAGGCTTGGAAAATATCTTCAACAATACTCAAAAAAGTGGTATTAATACTTCAATAGTAGTCTTAACTCAAATTTAAGGATCTTCAATCAGCTTCTAGGAATGCCCTCAAAAATATACTCAAAAGTGTCTACATATCTGCTTCATAAGAGGTCAATTAAGTCTACTCCAAGGCTAAATATGTCTGCTCATAAGGTAGGCTAGAATTGTGTTTTGTCTCATCCACAAGAGGACTGAGGTTGTGCTATATTGCTAGTCTCCACAGGGCCGAATTATGTCTTATCACAGGTTTCCATAGGGCCGAAGTTGTAGGCTTTAAGCAGCTTGAGGTCTAAGAGACAAAGGGTTGAACTCATTGTTCCCAACAACCTAAACTTTGTTCCAAAAGAAGGTGGAGAAGTTATGCTCCACAAGTCGAGTATGTTTCTCTACGTGAGGCCCGAAACATGCCATATATGTGACCTGAAGTATCTCCATAAGAAGGCTGAAGTTTATTCAACAAAAGGTTGAGGTCTTGTTCCCTGAAAGAAACCCAAGGTAGCATGAAACACCAGTAGAAAAAGATAATAAGAAAGCCACAAGAACCTCACCTTGTTTCAACTCCTAGGTTCACAAGTTGTGAACCTCAAATTCTTCTTCGCTTTCCTCAAATTCATGTGTTGTGTCTTGGATGGATTGATGCCCAAATGAGGTCGAATGAGACCCTATCTATACTCGTTCAATCAACCTATGCATGTTGCAGCCGACCTATGACAATATTATAATTATTTGTTCACGTTATTTTTTATCATACTTTTATGTTGTCTCTTTCTCCATTTGACCACAATGACACTGTCATCGTTTTATACTTATTTGTTCACGTTCTTTGTGGCTAAAATATCATTGAGCTACTATGTAAATATGCAGGAGTCAAGAAGGGACCCCAAACATCTTTCTATCAAGAATTGGTTCTGCAATAGTGTTGGAGGAGATCGTTGATTACATATCTCAAATATCTTGAAGACATTGTGAGGTAGATTGATAGTTTTTCACTAGATTCACTAGATTTTCAAAATTTATAGATGAAGAAAACAAGAAGACCCAATAAAGAAATGCAGAGATGGAGCAAATCAGAAGATAACCCCATATACCTCATATATTTGATGGATGTTGGAGCCAGGAAATAGTGAATTGCATATTTATAGACACAACGACTCTGTATATTTTTCTGACAAATATTGATCACAACACATGTACAATACTACACACTAATGATAATATATATTTTAAGAATAAGTACCCATCTCACTGGTGTTAGAGAGATCTAGTAATTGTTATGCCAATGAACCGATCTAATGTGATGTCAAGTAAACCAACAACACAGACTAAACATGTTGAATTTTAGGTCTACTAGTAAATGTTGAGAAGGTTAATCCTCTCTGCGGACAGAGATGATCCTTCTAGCCTAATGAGTAGGTATAGCTACTAAAAGGACAATCAACTAGACATCTCCCTAGACTATGATTGAAAAATAGAACAAGAGAGAAGGCCTACCTTGCTATGATGCTAATCTGATTTCCTTCGTTGAGATCCTCGAACTGTTTGTGTCGCTGCCTTTTTCCTACTTCTTTCAGCGCTTATGTACCTACACAAATGACCAAGAGACAATAAAGCATGCCAAAACCGATAGAAAATCCAATAATAATCTATTTAGCTGATCAAGGAATGGAAAACCAATACATACATGAACATATATATTTTGGAAAGATGAACCAACAATTGTATTATTATTTAAAGAATAAAGGGAAGCTTACAACCATAGCCTTGATGTTGAAAGGCTCTCCTTGAGTTGTAATCCAAGTCCAAGCCAAGAAACTCTCCAACACTCCTCCTCCAAGTATAATGAATAACCTCTAAGCACAAGCTTAGCATAGGGGTGCAAATGGACATAGATCAACCAATTGGGAATGGTAGAGGGGGGAATTTATAGGCTGGGAGAGGGAGTTAGGCCTCCTCAAAATATAGGATTAGGCCCACATCTTAAGGAGGTAGCTCATAGGTATGAGACCAAGAGGTCAAATTAGGAGGATTCAACCTCATCTATGTGAAACCACCTCCAGCTCGCCACTCTGGAAGCTTCTAGATCACAAAGCTTCTCATCCTCTTTGGGAAAGCTTCCTTTTTAATACCATCATGAGTATGAGAGAGAATAGAGCGATGCCATCGCTGGCTTAACAAGGTGCAATAGGTGATCATCGCGATTTTGAGTTTCATAAGAGCGACGATTCTAATTTTAGGGTTTTACAAGCCCTAGTAAGGAAAAGCTCGGTCTCGTCTTGATGATGAGTCTTTCATTGCAAAATTTTAACGAGCCTGATGTAAGAATAACTCGGTATATTTTTCATGTTTAGAGAGTTTGAAAAAGAAACGAAAAAGAAAACTCCATCATGTCCCTTTTCGTAATTTTTCCCTCGAACTCGAAAAGGTAGAAAACAATATATGAGGGAACCTCTTGACCATGTCGACCAAGGTGTATCTTTTTCCTACATAGTTAGTCTCAGCCCAAAAAAGGGGTAAACGTATACTAAAGTGACTTCGATTCATTTACTTTAACGAGTTAGAAACAACAAGTAATCGACAATCTTTTCAATTTTCGAGAGTCAGAAAAGAGCTGAAAGATGACTCCAAGGGAGTTCCTTTTTCATTTATTTAATGAGTCTGAAAAAGAGATAAAATAAAACTCCCAGAATCAGTGAATAATGATCACTGTTCACACTAAAGGCACCGGTAACTGCACAAGAAACACACCCATCACTAATATTGAGAAAATATTAAAATATTACAAAAATATTTGACAAAATGACTTTCAAAACTTATAAATAGGTAAAAGTAATTTCATTTTTTACCAATTCACCAAATGGAGCTCTGAAAGTGCTTTTCTGCCCCAATTTCCTTGATTTTCCAGTTGCTGCTACGGGAGATCCAGGGTACCATTTCACAATCCGTTTGCGACAGGTAAGAGCCTCATCCCTGCTCTTACATTTCATTACTTTTTTATGCAATTACAATGGTAAATTTTAGGTTGGAAAGGAGGATTTTAAAATTGTAGGTCGTCAGCGACCATCACGGGTATGGTCTTCGAACCCACGATGGTCTTGCTTGAGCCCAAAGGCTCGCATGATGCCATCACACTGTTTTGAAAAACAGGCGCAATGGTGTCGAGAGCGATTCTTTAAAGTTAAAATCTCTCTTTTAAGCAATATTTAATGAATTTTATCCATGTAAAAAGCAGTAATAACTGTTTAAATGTTGTTTGCAGGAGAAATATGGTCTTAGAGTGGAAATAAATAGGCCATGAGGCTGAGGAATTCCAAGCATATCAGGATCTGGCATGCATAAATGCTCTGAGGGATTGTGGCCTACTGAAATTCTTCCGAACCATAGGATTGAGAGCTCAGATGGAGTTCCTACCCTACCTAATCAGCCTTTAGGATGTAGATGGAGAGATCTTCATCATCAAAGGGCAAGAACTCGAAATGGAGGATATGGACATCTATTTCATCACGGGATTATCCCTTCGAGGAGAGGTAGTTCAACTCTTTGGATCTTGCCAAGGAGGCGAGAGTACCAGGAGTCTAGTCCATAGATATTATCCTGGTGCCGAGATAACCAACGAAAGTAAGGTGAAGATTGCAATAATCACCAATAACCTTGTTTTGAGAGCAATTTTGTTCACGATGGCACGTGTATCCGACACGCAAGATTTGCATGAGGCTTCCAAGTCTCAGTTTCAGTATGCTATTGCATGTTTTACCCCCACCATCTTAAACTGGTGTGGAGGCCTTTTGGAAAATATGAAGCGCCAACTAACCAAGGGTAAACACAGACACCTGAAGTAATTCGGGTTCGGTTCTATACTGGTGACCTTCTTCTTGGAGTGAATACCGTTCTTGTGGTATCAATGGGTAGAAGTACCACATCCCGCCCCCCGAGATCCGAGGCTTGTGAGATGGATCCAGCTCATGCCTCAAGGAGGCACGGGTCAACATATGCATTATCCACCACAATTCTTCACTTGGCTTGAAGGCCAACTGCTTCTGGTAGATGACTATGCTTATGCCGACATAAATTTCAAAGGGGATCCAGATCTACCTCTGCCACCAGGCAAACAATGGACCGATGCAGGTAAAAACTCGTTTTTGTAATTTTTTTCAAGTTTTTATGTTTTTTATAAAAGTGTGAACTAAGACTCAACTTATGATAAATGTGCAGATGTGGGACTAGAGAAACCACCAGGCATGTTTCCAATAGCACGGCGAGCTGCCCATCCGATAGTGGGTGCGGAATACAAGGAAGGGGTTGACCCCTTAGCAGAGGTGGAGCGCAATATGGGATCAATCACTCGAGTGGTTCCAGATTATGCCACTATCGATGATGTTCCACTGCGCTAGCAGAGACACATTGTGGGAGTCTCTGCAAGACTGTGTTGGCTGCTAGGCCAAGTGATCAAGGCGGTCTCGTGCTATCATGAGCACCGTGCGGTTTGATAGTTCATCTAGTATTTTACACATTCGGTAGGCATTGAAGGCCAAGTGTCTCAAAACACTCTATTTTTTGACATTTTGATGTAAACACTCTGGAAGACATGGTGTATATATATATGCATGTTTATTTCTACTTATGAGTTCATAACATGATTCAGTTTTACAAATGATGCACATGTCTATCAAGAACAAAATTTTCTAATGCATTAGTCAATGTATTTAAATTACGTGAAATATGTTGATATGTAATGTAATCAAAATTTCTTTCCAACAATCTAACATGCAGATACATACACAATATTTGTGGATTTCTTACTGAATAGTGATTGTTTAATTGTAACACAACGAGCTGCAAATCCAACTTAACAACTAAATCCCTAATGCCAAGAGCAATTGCTTCTGACAAGAGTTCAATAGCTGCACTATATTCAGCAATATTATTGGTTGTTTGACCAAGGCAGATACCTTGTAAGTTAATCAACTCGCCATTGGGGTCATAAAGTACCCACTCTATGGAAAATAGGTTTTGTTTGCTACGACAATCACCATCAGCAAAACCAACGTATTGCCCTGAAGACATCTACAAAATGAGTGGAACACGGGGTAAGGATAAAAACATATTGTTACACTGAAATTTGTCACCATGGCTATCTGCAGTTAAATAGCCATATTGTCCTCCTTGTCAAGCCTCAAACCTTTGCTCTTCATGTCAAACTTCAAAAAGAGAGAAAGTCACTTTAAAACATGTTTATCTCTGGGTACACAGGT
>APFE031226691.1:0-12922 GCA_000404065.3 Pinus taeda
TATTATTAAATACTTTGAAATTAATGTTATTAATAATTAATGAATTATATTGGATTAAATATATTTTCCTAACAACTAGTTTTCTAATATGAATAAGTCAACCCATAACAAACAATTTCTACATCAATTGATAATATTGAATTACTATTTTTATTTAACAGCTACTTTTAACTAAATATAGAATATTTTTCCTTTCCTCTAATCCCAAAATAATTAATTTCTTTACCTACTAACTAATTCACCAACAATTAATTTTAACGGCTAGCTCTTGACAAAGTTGGAGCCTTACTATTTATTCCTTTTGATCAATGGATTTCTCACATTGTCCAGAGGATGAACCACATTCGTTGGTTCGAAACATCAACCAAATCCTATGTAATGACCAAACAGTTATATGAATAATTTTCTAAATTACCATGCTAGGTAAATATGAAAACCGGAATTATTACTTTATTTATGTGGAAATGTTATTAGTTCAAATGATGGATTAAGTAATATTGTAAATAGCCTTATGAGAGAAGTTATTTACTTCTTCTTGTCTAATTAAAAGAAACGGTTGCCAGCTAACAAGGGGCAGCCCTAACTACTTTTTCTTTCCATAGAAATGGAAAAAGAAAAGAGACCTGGGCTGTTAAGGAACAGACAGGAGAAAGTAGAGAGACAAGAACTAGAGAAAGCAGTACTATGTCTGGTGAGGACCAGATGGTACCAGCACTGCTGTGCGTTACTCTGCATCGCTATTAGCGTGCATCACCTTGCTGAAGGCAGTGGCCTGCAAGTGAGCTTGGGGGAGAGAATCAGATCTGAGTGACTGATCTCGTGGTTGGGAGGATAACAAGCTTTAAATGAGTTTCTCCAGGTTGGAAAGTATCAGAAACTAAAGCAAGCTTAGTACAGGTAAGTACATCATGACTACAGTATTTAATGAAGAAATCTTTTTAAATCTGTTAGGGTTATTATTAACTGTAAATGAGATTTCATAGTAAATCTGTGAAGATTATTATTAACTGTAAATGAGATTTCATAGTAAATCTGTGAAGATTATTATTAACTGTAAATGAGATTTCATAGTAAATCTGTGAAGGTTATTATTAACTGTAAATGAGATTTCATAGTAAATCTATATGGGTTATGATTAACTGTACATGAGAATTAGTTACAAATCTGTAGGACTGTTGCTAGCAATGAATAAGCACATATACATAATGAAACTGAGTGAATCGGCTATCTATTCTATTGGATAAATCTGGTAGAGTATTCCTCAGTCCAAATAATTATCGGACAAACTCAGAGGATATCTGAGAATAACCAGCACTATAGCGAAAATAAACCTGTAAAAATAATACTACATCTGGCAAATGTAAAACACGACTAAGTGAAATATAAAACATTATTATTCCATGCGAATAGTAGAAAGCTTGGTAAAATAGGAACTGGGTTCCATTATAACTTACAGACTAACATATATATATAGCAACATTAAGAACAGAGTTGCAAGCCTTAACGCCGAGGAGATTACTGGCCTTTAGTGCGCCCAACGCTCCTACTACGAGGCATAAGTAACTAGATCAAGCATGGTACAGATGCAAAAAAAAAGAATAAATTAACTGAAAACCCTTAAGTGACCGAGACGGGATCATCTGGTATAATACACTTGAAAAAGGGAAACGACCTGTAAACATATATACATATGTTAACAGAGAGTCACAAAACATTCATTGCAGTTAAACTATCGATGGAACCCTGTATACAATTAGAGGGAAAACATATGCATATACAATCTATAAGCCGCGGACAGTTTTCCTGAGGTAAAGAAATTATCAAAATGAGACATGCATAAACCTGACATAAGAATCTATAGAATGATTCGTAAATACAACCCGATAACTAGACGGATATCTCAACTGTAAATACAACCGACATTCATATTCAGATTATAATGTTCGGAGTCATTCTCCATGGAAATAAAATAGGAGTGTTCCTGTAATACAAGGCGGTGGATGCTAAATGCCGTAAAACCCTCATGAGATAACCATACAGCAAGACGAAATAACCAAGAAACAATAATAGACCGCTTAAAACCAGAGATATTCACTTTGTTCGACAATGCAATATAGGAGAGCCAAGCCTATGTAAATAACTGAGTGCATTACTGTATGGTTCGGAATCAAATAATACACCAAACCCAAAGGTTCCAGTAAAGTATAAATGAACAAGGCTGCCGACTGACTACAAACTGTTTAAACAGAAGAAAAACCCATATCATACTTGGGTCCTCGAGTAGGCTCGAGTAAGAACATACAAATTACAAAAACTACTTAGGGTTTCACAATGAGACGAACCCCCAGTAACATAAATGCCCCGTCGAGAGCTTCATAGCTCGGGCAAACCATACGGAGCAGAAAAGACTTCTGGCATTGAAAGAAACAAGGTTCAGGCAATCGAACTTGAATTAAATAATGGTAAGACCGTGGCTAGGATAACTTACTTGGTAATGGTAGACAGATTGGAACCCTATAAGCCCCTGTCATCACCGACCTCCATGCCCGGTATCCTGGAACAGAAACATATTGCGCCAACAATTACAATCTACCATGGTAAACAAAACAATAAAAGAAATTTCAGGCATGTTAAACAAACAACAGTCAGATGGGGTAGAATGAAAGATTATACCATTAAAACGCCAAGAAATATGGCATCATCCTCGTCCAAGCGGGTCGTCCAGTGCAGGCAACAGAAGGTTCTAGGCGGAGCTCGGAGCAGGCTAAGTATGCCAGGGCAGAATCGGTGAGAACTGCTCTTCTACAGAACGCGGTTTGCAAAGCCGCCTGTGCAAATGACAGTCCCAAACCTTAAGTGAACCTTTTCAATCAGCACAATCAAATTACCACCGTACATTTCCTGGATCAAATCTGGAGCGTTCATTACAGGTATAATCCCGAGGTTGTGGCGGGCTGAGCTGTGGCATTTACTGCCCTCAGCTACCATAGTCAGTTCCACAGGAAGAGTATCGGAAGAAATCCCGAGAAGTCCAACTGTCCTTGTCCGGACTGCAAATGGATCGTTCTCCGGATTCCCAAGCCTGTCAGAGTAATTTAGTAATTAAGTGTAGGGGATAGGTGGCAGAGAGAACGCCAAAGCGACGTGGACACCCTCCAATTCCAAAGTGTAAACATTATAATAATTATCACCTCCAAATATTAGGGCTTAAATTATTAATACATATTAATGCGCAGTGATATTTTACCTCAAACACATAGTAATATGTAATGTGAAGTTGATACGTGTGGTAAGTAGGAAATTTTTTTTTGTTACCGTGTTTGGGTAGTGACATATGGTATCAGAGCCCAGATACAACACTATGGCCTCTGGGTAGAAAAGCAATGACAGACAAGGACACTGTGTTAAAAAAAGAAATTTATAGCAAATAGTTATTACCGATAATACTCTTGAATGTTTCTTTCTGTTGTTGCACAAAGTACAGGATCTAGGTTTGAAGACGGAGACATGAGGAGAGCGGATAACACAACACGACGACCTGTAATGGGGCAGGGTGTACCCGGTCCAGAGAATAACCCAGAACTGTGGGTACAACAATCAGGCAATCCTGGAGACGGTGCAAGAACTGAAGAATGAGATGGCTCGTCTACGGGAGGACAATGCTCGGTTAACAATGGAACAAGAAAGAATCTTGAAGAGTTTGTCTGACAGACAAAATCAATTACCAGTTAATCCTAGTGCAGAACAACAAAGGATGTCTGAAGAACAGAATCATCATATACCTCCCGAAGGATCAGAAGAACGAGAGGAACGCTCTGATAATGTATTTGACCAGCAAACCTTAAAAAGACAAAAAGTAGAATTACAAGGAGAATTCCGCAAAATTAAACCACCACATTTTGATGGAGAGCAAGAAGAAGCAGCGGAAGCCTGGATCATTAATATGAACAAGTATTTTCAACTTTATGAGTATGATAACAACCTTAAAGCACGACTAGCTATTTTTCAGTTACAAGGGAAGGCCACCTTATGGTGGGAGGAGGTGAAGATAGTAAAAGGAGTCACCGAACAGAATATTACATGGGACAGTTTTCAAAGGTTCTTTAAGGAGCGATATCTAATGGAACGTTTCTATGATGAAAAGGCGAGAGAGTTCCATGATCTGCGGTTAGGACAGCAGACTATGGACGAGTTCATCACCCGCTTTACTTCCTTACTTCGTTACGTACCGTATATAAGGGAAGAGAAGGCCAAGGTTCAGAGATTTGTTAGCAGTTTGCCACCATATATGCGAGAAAGGATTGAGTTTGACAATCCAAAGTCAATGGACGAAGTAATTCGCAAAGCTAGAATTTGTTATCAACAAAGTAAACAGAAAGGGGAAACTGTTAACAAGAAATGGAATGAGAAGAGAGGCTTTAAAACAGTTGGAAACAGCAAAGGAAATCGCAGCAATGGAAGTAAGGGAAATGGCAAAGGAGCAAATAGCAGATTCGCGTCCAGAACTGCATCTAAGTTTAGAACTACAAATGAGCCCAAGGGCAGTGAACAGCACCCAAGGCTGGATAATGAAGGTGCAGCAAGACCTCCGGTGCAGTGCTAGGGTTGTGGGGGACCTCACTATATTAAAAACTGTCCACAGCGAAAAGGAACTGAGCAATTATCCCAAATTCATGAAGCTTCAACAGTGGGCGAGGTTGGTCGCAGTATACCCAGGATTAACGCGGCTCTGGAAGACCATCAGGCAGAATATCAACCAACCATGGTTGAATTCGAAGGTAAAATCTCAAACCTTACCATATCTGTTTTAATTGATCCTGGGGCTACGTTAAGCTATGTAAGCCCAAAGGTAGTGGAACAATGTAGTTTACAATATGTTAAATTTAAGAATCCTTGGCTAGTACAACTAGCTACTGGAGCCAAGCGACGGGTAACAGCCAAAGTCAACAATTGCTCATTTACCATAGCAGACCAGCCAGTGACAGCTGATTTGAACGTACTCCCTCTCGGCTCCTATGACATCCTAATCGGAATGGACTGGTTAGAAAAACACTGGTCATTAGTTGATTGCAAAACCAAAGTTATTTATTACCGAGACCAGCAAGGAAACAGGAAAGAAATGCAAAGAATAAAGCAACCAATGCAAGTTCGCCCGATAACTGCAAACCAACTGATAAAATGTATATGGAAGGGGTGTCAAGTTTACGCTATTCAGGTGGGATATGCGGATTCCAAAGATAAATCAGCTTCTTTGAACAGTATACCTATAATCCAAGAATTTACAGATGTATTTCCAGAGGAAATTCCTGGACTACCACCATGAAGAAATATAGATTTTACCATTGAGCTGGTACCCGGAGCAGCACCAGTGTCACGAGCACCCTACAGAATGAGTATACCTGAACTGACAGAATTAAAGATGCAGTTGCAGGAGTTATTAGACAAGGAGTACATTCGGCCTAGTGTGTCTCCATGGGGAGCTCCAGTTTTATTTGTCAAGAAGAAGGATGGTACTCTCTGAATGTGTATCGACTACAGACAATTGAATAAGTTAACCATCAAGAATAAGTACCCCTTACCTCGGATCGATGAGCTGTTCGATAAAGTGAAAGGCACAACGGTATTCTCCAAGATTGATTTGCGATCAGGATATCATCAAATCCGAATTAAGGACGAGGACATCGCTAAGACAGCCTTTAGAACAAGGTATGGACACTACGAATTTGTGGTTTTGCCATTTGGGCTAACCAACGTCCCTGCAACTTTCATGTACTTAATGAACAACATTTCTCATCCATACTTGGACCGGTTTGTGTTGATATTCATTGACGACATATTAATATATTCACGTACAATCGAAGAACATTATGAACATCTTCGAATGGTATTACAAACCCTTCGAGAGCACCAGTTGTACGCAAAATTTAGTAAGTGTGATTTCTTCAAGGAGGAAATCCAATATTTGGGTCACGTGATCACAAAAGAGGGAATTGCAGTAGATCCGGAAAAGATAAAGGCCATAATGGACTGGCCTATGCCAAAAGATGTAGCGGATGTCCAATCTTTCATGGGATTGGCTGGCTATTATAGGAGATTCGTGGAAGGCTTCTCCAAAGTAGCTTTTCACATTACCTCATTACAGAAGAAAGGAAAGTCATTCCAATGGACCCCAAATTGCCAGAAAAGTTTCGAGCAACCGAAGCATTTTCTCACCACGGCACCTATTCTCTGTATAGCAGATCCTAATAAGGATTATGTGGTCTGTACAGATGCAAGTAAGGAAGGATTGGGAGGAGTCTTAATGCAAGAAGGTAGAGTGATTGCCTACGAGTCACGTAAATTGAAAGAACATGAACAGAGATATTCTGCCTATGACTTGGAACTGGCTGCTATTATACATGCTCTGAAGATGTGGTGGCATTATCTTATGGGCAGGAAATTTCTGCTGCTCACCGACCACCATAGTTTGACCAACTATTTCAGCCAGCCTACTTTAAATGCTAGGCAAGCGCGATGGATGGACTTTCTAAGCGGTTTCGACTTTGATATAAAACATTTGCAGGGGAAAGCAAACAGAGTGGCAGACGCTTTAAGCAGGAAAATACAAAGTTTGTATGAAGTTTCCATCAGTGGATGGAAAAACCCCTTTCTAGACATAATAAAAGAAACTTCAGACCAAGATGCAGAATATCAGCAGCTAAGACAGCAAATACAGCAATCTGTCAAAGGGGACAGTCAACAAGAATATACGATAGATGACGCTGGATTAATCTACTTCAAAGAAAGAATATATGTGCCCAATCAAAGTAGAATTAAAAATCTGATCATGGACGAGTTTCACATCAGCCATTATGCTGGCCACCCGGGTTATCAAAAAATGATAACAGCAATCCGGAAGGAATATTTCTGGCCAGGAATGAAGCGAAACATTGTGGAATACTTGGCACGGTGCTTAGAATGTCAGCAAATTAAAGCCGAACATCAGCATCCAGCAGGACTGTTACAACCCTTGCCCATTCCAGAGTGGAAATGGGAAATCATCTCCATGGATTTTATCACCGGGTTACCTAGAACAAAGAAAAACAATGATTCCATTATGGTAGTAGTGGACAAATTAAGCAAGGCTGCGCATTTCATACCAGTGCAATCCACATTCAGAGCTGCACAAATTGCCCACATTTTTATGCAGAATGTGTTCAGATTGCATGGCCTTCCAGAAACAATAATCTCTGATCGGGATGTGAAATTCACATCAGCTTTTTGGAAGACACTGTTTACTGATTTGGGTACTCAGTTGAACTTTAGCACAGCCTACCATCCGCAAACTGATGGACAGACGGAAAGAGTGAACCAAGTAGTAGAGGATATGCTAAGGGCTTATGTTATGCAACAACCCACACGGTGGGAAGAGTACTTACACTTGGTGGAGTTTGCGTATAACAATGGGTATCATACCTCAATGCAAATGAGTCCATTTGAGGTTATGTACGGACGAAAATGTTGCACACCCTCCAGTTGGGGAGGGCCTGAGGATAAACTAAGTTTAGGACCCGAAATGCTTAAAGAGATGGAGGACATGGTAAAGAAAGTGCGTGTTAATTTGAAGGCGCCTCAGGATAGACAAAAGAACTTCGTTGATCGGAAAAGAAGATTTAAAGAGTTCCAAGTTGGGGATCATGTGTATATTCGGATTCAAGCCAAGAGAAGTACATTGCAGTGGGCTGGTTGCACTAAATTGGTGCCCAGATATTGTGGACCCTTTCAGATTCTGGCAAGGGTCGGATCGGTGGCATACCAGCTGGCTTTGCCAAGCCACATCTGGGTCCATAACATATTCCATGTGTCAGTCCTAAAGAAGTATGTGTATGACCCTAAGCATGTAATCCAATGGCAGGATATACAGGTGGGGTTATTGTTATAATGAGGATTCAGCAAGAATTCCATTTGGAATGAAACTAATTCGGGAATTGTGTGATGCAGGTCGAACCGAAAGGAGAAGTACTGGTCGAACCGCTGAGCATTCACGACCAGAGAGAAGTGCAGCTGCGGAAACGAGTTATTACCCAAGTTAAGGTACAATGGCGGCATTTTGGGCCTGAGGAGGCCACTTGGGAGGACCAAGAATTGATGAAGAAAACATATCCAGACCTGTTCATGACTGAAAGACACCGAGACGGTGTCCAATCTCAGGGGGAGGAGATGTAATGACCAAACAGTTGTATGAATAATTTTCTAAATTACCATGCTAGGTAAATATGAAAACTGGAATTATTACTTTATTTTTGTGGAAATGTTATTAGTTCAAATGATGGATTAAATAATATTGTAAATAACCTTATGAGAAAAGTTATTTACTTCTGCTTGTCTAATTAAAAGAAACGGTTGCCAGCTAACAAGGGGCAGCCCTAACTACTTTTTCTTTCCATAGAAATGGAAAAAGAAAAGAGAGCTGGGCTGTTAAGGAACAGACAGGAGAAAGTAGAGAGAGAAGAACTAAAGAAAGAAGTACTATGTCTGGTGAGGACCAGATGGTACCAGCACTGTTGTGCGTTACTTTGCATCGCTATTAGCGTGCATCACCTTGCTAAAGGCAGTGGCCTGCAAGTGAGCTTGGGGGAGAGAATCAGGTCTGAGTGACTGATCTCGTGGTTGGGAGGATAACAAGCTTTAAATGGGTTTCTCCAGGTTGGAGGGTATCAGAAACTAAAGCAAGCTTAGTACAAGTAAGTACAGTATGACTACAGTGTTTAATGAGTAAATCCTTTTTTTTTTAAAAACCTGTCAGGGTTATTATTAACTGTAAATAAGATTTCATAGTAAATCTGTGAAGAATATCATTAACTGTAAATGAGATTTCATAGTAAATCTGTACAGGGTATTATTAACTGTAAATGAGAACTCATAGTAGATCTGTGAAGATTATTATTAACCGTAAATGAGATTTCATAGTAATCTGTGCAGGATATTATTAACTGTGAATGAGATTTCATGGTACATCAGTGTAGGTTATGATTAACTGTACATGCAATTAGTTACAAATCTGTATGACTGTTGCTAGCAGTGAAAAAGAACATATATATAATGAAACTGAGTGAATCGGTTATCTAGTCCATTGGATAAATCTAGTAGAATAATCCTCAGTCCGAATAATTGTTGGACAAACTCAGAAGATATCCGATAATAACCAGCATTATATCAAAATAAACCTGTAGGAATAATACTACATCTGGCAAATGTAAAACATAACTAAGTGAAGGATAAAACATTATTATTACGCGAATAATAGAAAGCTAGGTAAAATAGGAACTGGGTTCCCTTATAACTTACAGACTAACATATATATATATATATATATATAACAACCTTAAGAACAGAGTTGCAAGCCTTAAGGCCGAGGATCTTACTGGCGTTAGCGCGCCCAGAGCTCCTATTATGAAGCATAGGTAACTAAATCAAGCGTGGTATAGATGCAACAGAAAAGAACGAATTAACGGAAAACCTTAAAGTGACCGAGACGGAATCATTTGGTATAATACACTTGAAAAAGGGAAATGACCTGTAAACATATATACATATATTAACAGAGAATCTCAAAACATTCATTACAGTTAACTATCGATGGAACCCTGTGTACAATTAGAGGGAAAACATATGCATATATAACCTGTAAGCCGCAGACAATTTTCTTAAGGTAAAGAAAGCATCAACATGCAATATGCATAAACCCGGCGTAAGAAATTTACAGAATGGTTTGTAAAAGAAACACAACCTGATATCTAGACGGATATTTAACTGTAAATACAACCGACATTCATATTCAGATTA
The DNA here is from genome assembly GCA_000404065.3 of Pinus taeda. Taxonomy (NCBI): domain Eukaryota; kingdom Viridiplantae; phylum Streptophyta; class Pinopsida; order Pinales; family Pinaceae; genus Pinus; species Pinus taeda. Next base: position 9,826 of record APFE031226691.1, read on the forward strand.
TAATGTTCAGAGTCAATCTCCACGGAAATAAAATAGGAGTATTCCTGTAATACAAGGCAGCGGACGCTAAATGCAGTGAAACCCTCACAAGATAACCATACAGCAAGACAAAATAACCAAGAAGCAATAACGTACTGCTTAAAACCAGAAATATTTGACAATGTCATATAGGAGAGCCGAGCCTATGTAAATAACTGAGTGCGTCACTATATAATGCCGAATTAAATAATACATCGAACCCAAAGGTTCCAGTAAATGTATAATGCTACAGACTGTTTAAACAAGAAGAAAAAACCCTATCTCCTCAGTCCTCGAGTAGGCTCGAGTAGAATATACAAATTACAAAAAAAATACTCAGGGTTTCACAATGAAACGAAACCCCAATAACTTAAATGCCCGTCGAAGAGCTTCACAGCTCGAGCAACCATATAGAGCAGAAAAGACTCCTGGCATTGAAAGAAACAAGGTTCAGGAAATCGAACTGGAACTAAACAATGGTAAGATCGTAGCTAGGATAACTTACCCGGTATTTGGTAGGCGGATTGGAACCCTGTAAACTCCTATCATCGCCGAACTCCATGCCCGGTATCCTGAAGCAAAAACATAATGCGTCAACAATCCCATTTTACTATGATAAGCAACACGAGAAAAGGAAATTTCAGACCTGTTAAATAATCAACAGTAGCAGGAAGGTTATACCATTAAAATGCCGAGAAGTACTGGTGTCATCCTCGTCCAAGCGGGTCGTCCAGTGCAGGCAGCAGAAGGTTCTAGGCAGAGCTCGGAGCAGTCTAAATATGCCAGAGCAGAAGCAGTGAGAACTACTCTTGGCAGAACGCGGTTTGCAGAGCCGTCTGTGCAAATGGTAACCCCAAACCCTAAATGGACCTTTTCAATCAGCTCAACTAAATGACTACCGTAGATTTCATGGAGCGGATCTGGAGCGTTCATTGCAGGCATAATCCCGAGGTTGTGGCGGGCTGAGCTGTGGCATTTACTACCCTCAGCTACCACAGTCAGTTCAACAGGGAGTGTATCGGAAGAAATCCCGAGGAGTCCAACTGTCCTCGTCCGGACTGCAGAAGGATCGTCCTCCGGATTAAATGTAGGAGACAGGTGGCAGCGAAAACGCCAAGCGACGTGGATATCCCGCCAACTCCAGAGTGTAAACCTTATAACAATTATTGCTTCCAGATATTAAGGCTTAAGTTATTAATACATTACAAAGTGTAGTGATATTTTACCTCGAGCACATAATAATATGTAATATGAAATTGATACGTGCAAATTTTTTTTTTTGTTACCGTGTTTGGGTAGTGACACTTGGTGTGCAAGGCATATATTCAAATCGAAGGAATTGATTTTGAAAAGATTTTTATTTCAGCTTTAAATTAAAGAGCATAAAGATGATTTTAGCATTTATATCTTCAAAATATTTCAAAATCTATTAAATAGATGTAAATTCAGTGTTTCTAAATGGAAATTTAAGAGAAAAGTATATATGGACCAACCAAAAGAGTTTGATTCGTTAGAAAATAATGACTTTGTATGCAAATTGAAGGTCCTTAATGGATTAAAATAAGCTCCAAGAACTTGGTATGCTAGATTGTTATAAACAGAAGAATCAAATCTATTGAATTAAACCTTAGCAGCTTACAAGTATGGAGAACACGCTCTGCCCTTACAATCATTACATGATAAATATATAATTTACACGAATGTTGAAACAACACCTTAGAAATTAGGAACAAACTCCTAATCTAAGGTTTGAACTGTCACTTCATTAATCACAACATAGATTTGATCATTATCTTCAATAACAAGGGTTCAAGAGAGAAGTTGAAGGAAGCAACCTTTACATGAAGATGGATGAAGACAATCTATTAATCCCACTCGCATTTGTGAATGATCTTTTTTTACAGCAACAATGATGAAACGAGTCACAATTTTTTCCAAAAAATGTCAAAATAATTTGAAATTTCAATGATTGTAGAGTTATCTTTCTTTCTTGGACTTCAAGTAACTCAAACCAATGTTAGAATGTTCATAACACAAACAAAGTACGTTGATGAAATTCTTAAGCAATTTAGGATAGAAGAATGCGTTGTTGTAAGCACACCTATGATTATAGGTTGTAACCACAGTAAGGACGATGAATCTCCTAGAGTGGATGCAAGTTTCTATAGATCAATGTTTGGAGGCCTTTTATATTTGACAACTTCATGAAACAATGTAAATAAATGGGAAATCTAGCCAAATAACCCCAAAAAATATGAAAAACGGTGATAAAACGAAAAGTGTTGATGCTCTAATAACACTTTTTTTTAAGGGTAAATTTTCAACATATTTTAAAAATGGCAGTGAAAACCAAATTTTTGTGCAAAAATTGTGCAATGCAAACGAAAAGTGTTGACCCTGGAACAACACTTGTTTAGGTAAATTTCAACATGTTTTAAACATGGTAGTGAAAACCAATGTGCAAAAATTGTGTAAAAACAATCCAAAAGTGTTGATGCGTTGATGTTGAAATAATGTCTTTTTTTTAAAGGATAGATTTTCAACATTTTGAAAAAATGATGTAAAATATTTTATCGTGATTCCCGAAAACATTAAAATTTCAAAAAAATAATGAAAACATAAATTTAAAAATTAAAACAATGAAAAAAAACAAAAACAAAAAAATAAAAATAAAATAACACAAAGTAAATAAAAATATATATTAAAAATACAACCTTTTTAAAAAAAACCTATTAAAAAAATTAAAAACAAACCATTAAAAAAAACTAGAAAATCAACTTAAACAATCTAAATAATTAAGAAAATACTTAAAAAACTATTAAAACTAAATTAAATTTTTCTAAAAACATAAAAAATGTCATAAACCTAATATATATAATGTTCAGAGCTTCCAAAGAGATCACATAGATAACAAAGGGTCATCCCGTTTCGAACATAGATCTAGGGTCATCATCACGCAAGATCAAGAGACCAATAATATATAAATCCGAGAAATGCAACAGTAAATTCCACTGTAAATTAATAAAATTTAAAAAAGAAATTATAAAAAAACTTTAAAGACCAAAAATCAAATTAGTTA
>APFE031226691.1:12932-72317 GCA_000404065.3 Pinus taeda
AAAACTAAATTAATTTTTTTTAAAAACATAAAAAAATGTCATAAACCTAATATATATAATGTTCAGATTTTCCAGAGAAATCATATAGATAACAAAAGGTCCACCCGTTTCGAACATAGATCTAGGGTCATCATCAGGACGCAAGATCAAGAGACCAATAATATATAAATACGAGAAATGCAACGGTAAATTCAACCGTCAATTAATAAAATTATAAAAAAAACCTTAAAGACCAAAAATCAAATTAGTTAATTTTGAATTTTATTTTAGTTTATTTTATATTGAATTTAAAACAATAATTTTATAAACATATGAATATAATTTATATAATGATTTTATAATAATATGATATTTTTAATAAATATAACTATATAAACAAATATAAGTTGATTATTTATAAATAAATTAATTAAAAAAAGGAAACTAAGGTGTATGAACCAAGGGAAGGGACCCACGAGCTAGTTAACTTTCATCCATCATCCCCTATTAACAGTTTTACTCCTCTTTTCAATTTCAATGGCTTCTCTTAGTTTTTGGTTATGGAATGATCAATCGTAGCGAAGACCTTAAAATTAAAAATTTTAACTTACAATTTTAAAATTAAATAAATAAAAATAAAAAAATTAACTAAATAAATAAATAAAAGACAAATTGACGTTAGACAGGCGCGAGCCCTTGGGGCGCTAAGACCGATGTAGCTTGGCCCGCCAAGGGTCACGCCCCAGGGCCCAAGGGTGGCACTGCCCTGATTTTTTTTTGTTTAATATTTTTTTTTTTTAAGTTTTTAATAATTTTTTTTAATATTTTATGATTTTAGTTTTAAAATTTTAATTATATATTATATATATATATATATATATATATATATATATTACTATATATATATATATATATATTAATTTATTATTTGTGTTTTTAGGTTTATAACTTTTTTTTTTTATTTTTTTTTTATTTTTTTTTAAATGGTGTTTAGAATATATATATATATATATATTAATATTATATTATATATTAATATATAATATAAAATGGGTCAATTTTTATTTTAAATGGTTTGTTTTTATTTTTAGTTTTTAATAGTTTTTTAAAATGGTATGGATGGATGGATAGATAGATAGATAGATAGATAGATAGATAGATAGATAGATAGATAGAGTGTTTTTTTATGTTTTTTATTTGTTTTTTGTATATTCTTGTATATTTGTTTTTTAAGTAATTAACATTTAAAAAAAAATATCCACAGTTAATACATTAGAAAAAATATAAAATGTCAAAAATAAGCCTTTTAAAAAAGGGGTTGCTACTGCATCAACACGTTTCAAATTTAGCATGAAAATCACTAACATTTAAAAATAAATATTTATATTTGATACATAACAAAATTTAAAGTGTCAAAAATATGCTCTAAAAAAAATATATGTATTCTGCATCACCACTTTTCAAAATCGGTTGATTTTTTTGCTACCTCAACGAAACGGGTAATCATATCAGTTCTCATTTCAAAGTTTACATTGTTATGACCACACATCATGGAGGCAGTAGGTATGGTGGAAAGGTTCCACTCAACCCTTAAGGAATCTCACATGCAAGCTATAAAGAGGATATTCAAATATCTAAAAGGAACACATGATTTTGGAGTGTGGTATCTTACGAACAAAAATCTTATCTTAACAACATACACCGATGCATACTGGGAAAGAAGCATTGATGAGCAAAAGAGCACCGAATTGTTTTTCCTAAGAGAACGTCATGTATCTTGGTTAAGTAAAAAATAATCATTTATATCTCTCTCCATAGTTGAAGCCAAATATATAATTGCAACAAACTATTGTACACAAATCATATGGACGAAGGAAGCCTTGAACAATGCAGAAAAGGAAATAAATTAGCCTATCACCATCTACTGTGACAATACTAGTGCAATTAGTCTCTCAAAAAAACTGGTCATGCACTAAATAAAAACATATTCCAATCAAGTGTCACTTTCTTCGAGAAGAGGTAGTTGATCATAACATCAAAACCGAATATGTTACCACTATGAACATATTGCAGACATCTTCATAAAATCCCTGCCTCGAGAAGCATTTGAGTATCTTCACCAAAATATGGGTGTCATCTCTCTTGTATCCCATTAGATAATCCCTTTTTTTTTTTTGTCTAAGGGGGAGAACATGAAGTTAGGGGGAAAGCACAAAGTTAGGGGGAGCAACAAAAAGTTAGGGGGAGTGATAGGAAGTTATCAATGTTGCCAAAAAATAACTAAGGGGGAGATTGTTGAAGAAAAGAATTGTGATTGATGTCAAAAGCCATTCAACTTAAGAAAATAATGGCACAGACTTAAATATTACTTAAAACCCTTTCCAACGAGGTATTACATGCCCCCTAACTCCTTTCCATTAAGGAGAAATTAACTTTATAAAGACAAATAAAACCACCTATCTTACCTCGGTTAAGTTGGCCTTGTTTGGGTGACTTGAATAGTATAAAGAAGAGAGACTTCTCCTCCATTCAGCCTGTAATTCAGTCAAGAAATAAGCCAGGAAATTTAGATATGTGAAGAAGAGTGAAATGGTTCAAATCTTATGAACCTAGAAGAAGATTGAAGGAGAAATTCATGGTTTCTATTTTGTTTTGGATTAAAGGTTATTGGTGGGTTATCTTATAATATTTTGGAGAATCTTTAGAGTTATTTATTGTTGGGAACTTTGCCTTTTTGTAGTTTTGAACTCAACCCTCTTGTGGAATAGGACGCGTCCCTCTAGTGGCGCAAAATTTGGCCCTCTTGAGGCACAAAATTTAGCCTCTTTGTAGCATAAGCCTCAACGTCTTGTGGAGCATAATCTGGCCTCATAGTAGCTCAGACCTCGGCCTATCTATAGGAGAAAAAATCCCCCATGTTGGTATTTTGAAATTGAGGTGAAGAAAAACAATTTGGCCCTGAGGTGAGACAAACATCAGCCCCCATGTGGGTAATCCAAAATCGTGATAAAAAGACAAAATTCAACCCTATGGTGAGACAGAGCTCCACCCCCTAAGGAAACAAATCGAGCCTATTCTTGGAGCAGAACTTAGACTTGCATTGACACATATTTCGGCCCTCTTTATTGACTCAAATTCTGGATTTGTGTGATCTAAATTAGGGAAGATTAGAAATGCTATGCTAATTCCCCTCATTAGAATATAAAAATGTGCTTGAGGTTGTACTCCAAAATAACAAGTAAAAGCATGAATTTTATATGTTTTTGTTTAAGATAGTTTCATGAAGAAAAGCTTAAAACATGAAACCAAAACATTCAATGGAAGCATGCATTAAACAATAATACATCAGTGATTGATAAAGGAGTTCACCCCTCTTGGGCTACATCTCCTTGGATCAGCTCTAAAAGGCATGACCTCTTCTCATTATGTTCACAATTCTTTAGATAAAGAGTACATAAATGTGTTGACAAAAAGAGTGGCTTGTTTCCCCTTCAAGGAAACATTCTTCTACAAAGAATTCTCACTCTAAACATAGGACAACCTACAGTTAGTCATGAAACAATCAGCAAGCTAAGGGTTTTCAAATCAAGACCCCATACTCTAACTTCCAAGAGCATAAACAAGTACAACAATCCACTTGAAGTACTTAACAAGTTTCTTTCTCCATACACATATAGCAAAGAATAAATACAGCTACAACATTGTTGTAATGGTTGGTAGAGAAGACATATGGAGGTTGGAACACCCCTACAAGGTTATCTCCATCTTGAAACTCCTCCATAAACTGAATCAACACCCTGATTGACGAGTGAACCCATAGGATTCACTATGCAAAAAGCCTATCTAGAGGTGCTCCTTTGACTGTTAAACCTGGTTGCTTCTAGAGGATGATTATTTTCGCCAATACGATTGCGATATGTGATCACATTGCATTTCACTCCATAAATTGTCGAGGTTGGGGTTGATTCTTCATACTTGTCCACCTTTCGCCGATATTTGATTGCAATCCATTGGAATCGCAACTCTAGGTGATATCGCATCGCAACCCAATCCTTGTCGGGGCCGATTCTGTAATGCGATCCACCTACCACTGTGATGTGCGATATGTGAGGGCCAATGGTAGGCTACCACTCGGCACCTCCTCATTTGCTAAAGGGTTATGCCATGTCATCCAATCCTGCCATGTCATCAGGTCAACTTTGAACTTTGACCATCTCTAACTTTGGCATACGAGCTTCGATTTGAGTGTCGTTCACACCATTAGATTCATAATAATGATATATTCAGTCTGAAGCTAAGTTTATCAACATTCTGACACTTTAAAACTTTGACAAATTTTGAGCTCCTAAGCACTCTTCCCCACTAAAAATATTTTTGTCTCCAAAAGCATTAAATAATCAGTATTTTCTATGTACATGTCTACACTGCAAGTATCCTTCATGTCATCCTTCCTTCTCCTTCTCCTTTGTTCTTCGGATCCATAAGTGATAAGATGACACTTGCATCCCCTGCAAACCTGTTGTGCAATCTTGCAAATTACATGTTTTGCTATGCAACAAAAAAGAGATTCAAGTTTTATGTTCTTCTTGACCTATCCATGTCACTATGGCCATTCACAATAACATCCTTCCCAAGAAGATTATCTGCAAAATACTTATCAAGGATAAGATCCTTCAATACTTTGTCAAATGAACCCAAAACAAGCTTCACATAGTGAATATTTGTATAACTCAAGTGCTACACACATTTGAAACACCTAAATGTGCTACAACTACTCATACAACAATCTAAAAATGCTTTTTCAAAATGTTTTCAAGAAATAATTTTACAAAATGGAATGAACTTGACTCCCAAATTTCTCCATTCAAATTGATTATCAACAACCAAACTAGCATTGTGATGCTTAAAGAAAAACATTGTTTCATATAAGTGATTTATTTATGAACATCAATTTTACAAATTACCCAACCATGGGGATATGAAACTAGTGCAAAAAAGAAATTTATAAACTTCAGTTGGACAAATAGTCCGCCCATTTCTCACCCAACTAGGTGAATGAACCCTCAATTTGAACTTTCTCTTATTCTGAAGCTGTTTCGGGAATGATCGCATCTTGAGCCACTTTTTTTGTTGTCGCTTCCTCTTCTGGTGCTTGCATGGTTTTCTTGCCCTTATCAGGATGAAGATGTGGAAAAAAATTTCCAACACTTCTCGACCCAATTCCCACTGATATTGCAGTGAGTACAGAAATTATTTTGAGCTCCTCTTGGCTCACTTGCCTTTATCTTTGGATGACATTTTCTCCTTTCAGTCTCAATTCCAGTAGACATAGACATCTTCTCAATGGTTTCTTTCCTCTTATCGCACTTATCTACACAATGGTTAGATGAAAGGAAAAGGGTCCATGGAAACATTTTCCTTAACACGTTATTCAAATCTATGTTTTGTTTTCCATCATGAAAAACATTTGATTTGACAATATTTGAATTAACAACAGTCGAATAAATAGAACAGTTATACCTCGAATGAATAGAACAGTTATACCTCTTTCTATTGTCATTTGGCTTACACTTTTTGCTTGAGGAACTCGCATGGCTGGAAGAAATATGATTCCCCTCTTCTTTGATGCGTTTATCAATCTTTGGAGTTGTTTTCCCCCTTGAATCCTCCTTATATTTTTGGAACCACATGGGAACCAATTCTGGGTGCAAGCTATAATAAATTGCCTCCTTGTGTTCTCCCTTACAGTAATAGGAACACATGACCCATGAACCAATGCTAGGAAACCATTCTTCTTTGGAAACATAACCTAAACCTTCGTATTTAGGCCTCTCTTTGGTTATAATTGGATTTTTACTACCATGCTAATTTACTCCAAGGCCTCCTCCCTTATAACACATCTTGGTCAACAGTTTGGATCCAATGCCTTTATTGTGTTTTCCAAATATCACAAATGAATTTACATCATTACTTTCACATAAGGAAGAAGCATGTAAATTATTACCATTTTCTTCATCCTTTGATTGGCATATGAAGATGCTTTTGAATTCTCTTTTAATTCAAGATGTGTCCTCTTGGACTCTTTGACTCTCTTCTTTAAGCTCCTCGAACTTGGGTGCTAATTGAACCTCATTTTCCACATCATGTGGACAAAATGTACAAGCTTGTCCATCTACCTTCTCTAAAGGACTTTCTACACTAGCATCTTGCATAAACGTTGTATAAAAACATAAATATTGTGGAGAATATGGTGCTTTATCACCATTCTTGTTAGCTTCTTCCCTTAGAGAACATTCTCCCCTTGGAGGTCTAGATCCTTCACATTGCAAATTGGTATTCCTCTCTTCATAGAGGACTTTCACCATTTCTTCCATGTCTAAGAAATCCTTTTTGAAAGCCTTCACATCCTTTGACATTCTTGCAGGCTCTCCTCCTTGGGATATGCTTTCTTGAATCTTCTACTACAATTTGAGGTACAAATTGGTGGTAGATATTGAAACAATCTTGCTCTCATTTCCAAAACCTTATCCTCAATGAGCTTCAAAACACATTTACTTGCAAACAACATTCATTTCCTCCTCGCATAAAGCAAAACCATAGCTCTAATACCAACCTAATCTAAATTGGGGTAGATTAGTAATGCTATAGTAATGCTATAGTACTTGAGGTTGTACTCCAAAATAACAAGTAAAAACATGAATTTTATGTGTTTTTGTTTAATATAGTTTCATGAAGAAAAACTTAAAACATGAAAAAAAACACTCAATGGAAGCATGCATCAAACAATCATACACTAGCCATTGATAAAGGAGTTCACACCTCCTAGGCTACATCTCCTTGGATCAGCTCTAAAGGCATGACCCCTTCTCATTATGCTCACAATTCTTCAGATAAAGAGTACATAAATGTGTTGACAAAAAGAGTGGTTTGTTTCCCATTCAAGGAAACATTCTTCTACAAATAATTCTCACTCTAAACATATGACAACCTACAGTTAGTCATGAAACAATCAACAAGCTAAGGGTTCTCAAATCAAGACCCCATACTCTAACTTCCAAGATCATAAACAAGTACAACAATTCACTTGAAGTACTTAACAAGTCTCTTTCTCCATACACATATAGAGCAAAGAATAAGTACTACTACAACATTGCCGTAATGGATGCTATAGAAGACATATGGAGGTCAGAATACCCCTACAAGGTTATCTCCATCTTGGAACTCCCCCATAAACTAAATCAACACTCTAGTTGATTAAGGCACCCATAGGATTCACTATGAAAAATTCATATCCATAAGTACTCCTTTGACTCTGAAACATGTTCCAATGAGTCCAAAATGCCCAAATGTGGCTATCTAGCCTCTTTTTGCATCCAATTTGGTTGAAAATTAGTTATGACTTCTTCTAGTCTCCCCACCATTTTCTCCTCCAAATCTAGTTGATTGCCAGTTAAATTCATTATCTACAGTCTAAACTAGCAGTTTTTCCAAAATTGATGGTTCCGTTATCATTCCCACCTATCCCGCGTTTAAGGGTGAGTGATCACATGTGGAGCGGAGGTCTGAGGGTTAAGGTGATGGTTCCATAGTCTATCAGATATCGCAATCGGCTTTGCTAGGGGTAATCCTTAAACATAGGAATTAATGCATTGCAACACGTGATCTTGTGATGTCGGTGAACCCGACAGGAGTTTCCCACCAGCATTTATAAACACTTCTCTTCCAGGTAATCTATCGCATCGCAACCTGTTTGCTTCTGGAGGCCAATTCTTGCCGTTGATGTGATTGCAATGCATCACACTCCATAAATTGCCAGGGCCAGGGCCTATTCTTCATACTCGTCCACATTTAGCCAATATGCAATTGTGATCCATCGTAATCGCAACTCTAGCTGATATCGCATCGTAACCCAGTCCATGCCAAGGCCGATTTTGTAATGTGATCCGCCTGCCGTTGCAATGTGAGATATGCGAGGGCTAATGGCAGGCTACCACTTGGCGCCTCCTCATTCACTAAAGGGCTATTCCATGTCATCTAATCATGCCATGTCATCAAGTCAACCCTGAACTTTGACAGGCTCTAACTTCTTCATACGCACTTGGATTTGAGTGTCATTTGCACCATTGGATTCAGAATGACGAGCTGTTTAGTCTGAAGCTAAGCTTATCAAAAATTTTATACTTTGAAATTTTGACAAATTTTGAGCTCCTAATCATTGTGGGTGACCATATTTGAAGCTAAGTATTGAGAGTTTTCCTAGAAGATTGTTGAAGCCTTTTTGAAGTGGTTTTTGAAGCCATCTTGAAGTAGTACTAAAGTCACTTTGGAGAAGTCATTGGAGACATCTTGAAGCAATATTTTGGACTTGGTAGAGTTTTATTTTTAATCAGTGTTTTTGAAGCATTTGTAAAGGTTGGAGCCTAATAGGATTTGTTTCTTCATGTAGACCACATTAGTGCCTCGATTTTCTTAAGAGGATTGGTGTCCTCATTCAATATTGGTGCCTGCATTTGCTTAAGAGGATTGGTGTCATCATTCAAGATTGGTTCCTTGAAGAATTTGAAGTTCCCATTGTACAAGTTGGAGCCTCAATTTTGTAAAAGAGGATTGATGTCCTCATAATATTTGAACAATCATTATATATGCTAGTTTTATTTTATTTCTTATCTTATGGCATAACTTGTCGTTATAATTAAGAAAAATATTAATTGGAAAAGAAATATTTATTCACCCCCCGGATTAGTATTTCCAATAATGAAAATTAAAGGAGGGGGGAACCATACAAATCCATTGTAGTAATAAAACAAACACTACAATTCATACATGAAATTACCTCAACCAAGAAGAGGCCTTCTCTAACCTTATTTCTTAGTCTTTCCTTGAGCCTCTCTAAATTTCAAAAGCATGAGCTTACTCTAATTATTTCTTCCATTTCTTCCCTTAGTATAGCCTTAATTATATAGAGGGAGGAGAGTTAGTTTTAGAATTCAGGGATGTGTTTCAAGGCTTCAGTGAACTAGGAAAAGCTAGAGTTGGTAGGCCAATTTTCTGGCGATGAATATGAGACAAGCTTAAAATCCCACATTGATTCTCATCAGGATTGTCAGTCATGAAGGTTGAGATGGTGGTCATGGTTTGGCAGTAGTGAAAATCATAACCATTGCATGCTAAAAGCGCTGCATCCTACGACCGATCAAATTATCCTCTAAATGATGGATGCAATTGCACTAAAAAATATGTCGACAATGGAAAATGTAGTGTCTCAACATCTTATATCAATGCATCCTCCAAGTCTCATGTGTGTGATTTTAAAGGCCATAACAACCTCCATAAAACTTTTAGTAGTGAATTCACTACAGGGAGGTGGGGCCATGTTCTACAAACAAATGAGTCTTATACACCAATTTGGTGTCTCGCTTGATTGGGACCTTAAAATTAGATCATCATTATTATTATATAAGTGGTTCTTGTTTTCACTTTCACATAAGCTACAATAGAGAAAACCACTTTATGAAAATCAAACTCACTAATTTTTTTAGTAATTCTCTCTTATCTCATTAATATTAATTAGATCATTAAGTACATCTTTTATAATAGATGAGAAACCACACCGTTTCAATTTATCAAATTTATATAATATTAATATATAAAAAATAAATTAATATATATAATAAAAGTTTATCTCACATATGTAGGAAAAATATTTTATTATCTTCGCCATCTTAAATATAAATATTTTTTATAATATTATAATTAAAAATATAAAACACTAATGTCTATATTTAATATCTTTATGTTTAAATAGATCAAATGGTTTTCTGTTAAAAAAAAAACCCTTAAATAATTTTATTCAAAATTAATTTTGCAACATATGAAGTTTTATGTTATTATGATTTTCCATATTCCTTTGAAAGCGAGTTGATCAAGTTTAATATAGATTAAGTTTTGTTTATATTAATATTAATATAAATATGAATATGTTTATGTTCATTGTTAATACAATGACTTTTATGATTGAGCAATGATAATCGGTTTAACAATTTAAGATTATGGTAAGTTAACAATTATTTTTAATTATCAATTTCATTTGTGAGGTTTCCTTATTTATTATTTTTATCAACTGAATTTATTAATTTGAATTTTTATTGTATATCTTTTCATCTTTAACTTTTTAATGAGAAATGTTTAATTATCATAAGTTTATTTATCTCTACAAATTATTTAATCAATATTAATTGTAATTTTATCACAATTAGTTATATTTTATGGTTTTTAATATAAACATGTAATTATTAATATATTTTGATATTTTTAATAATTTTTTAAATGATGTCAATATTCCATGGAGGTGATCATGTGTGAGACTTTTCAAATGCTACATTTCTTCAATAGCTGATACTTTGGAATCAAACTTCAGAGTTAGTAATCTCAAAATATTCTCAACAATAGTAGCAACTTTTATTTCTTCACCAAGATTTCTCATGGAATTAACAATTTCACCTAATCTAAGGAAAAATGTTGTAATGCTTTCATCATCATGCATTTTGAGTGTCTCATACTATATTCTAAATTATTGGAATTTATCACCTTTTACTTTGGTGTCACCTTCATCAATTTGGATAAGTTTATCCCACATTGCCTTTGTTGTTTTCAGCTGCATTATTTTCATGAATTCAGACTCAACCAAACTTCTCAAAATGACATTTACAACCTTTGCATTGATTTCATACTATTTCTTTCCTGCAGTAATTGTGGGAATGGAGGTTGGATATTGATATCCATTTTCAACAATTTCCTATACAACGGCTCCTAGTTCCTGAAAGTATTCTTTCGACCTAAATTTCCAAAAGAAAAAGTTAGTTTCATTAAATAAAGGTGGCCTGATAGAAAATACTCCTTCTTAACTACTCATCTTGATGGATCTCCTTCAAGCGATCAAGCTTCTTGTGAAGGACCTGCTCTAATCCCAATTGTTGGGAAAAATCCTATGAGGGGGGGGTGAATCAGTATTTTAAAAACTCACTCAAACTTTATTTCTTATTCATATTTATGTTCACAACTATAATGAAGTAAACTTGTGTATGTATGTGATTGTTATGCACACAACTAGCATATATCCAATTAACTAACTTTTTAGTTAATTGATCATCTGTTTAATTTTAACCAGTGTACCAATATTTCATTAGGAATTAATTAAACAATAACCATGTGTAATAAGAATAGAATAAACCATCACACATAAGGAACACATCAACACCAAGATTTTTAGGTGGAAACCCAATGTGGGAGAAAATCATCGATGTTGTCATCTTTGTCTTTATCCTTTATTTATAATATATATATATATATATATATAATATATATATATATATTATATATATATATATATATATATAAACATCTTACAATATTGTACTTGTGTAGACTTATACCATCATGTAGACACCCACCTACAGAAGGTTATAACTTTCTCTCATTCCCTAGCACCAACTAGAAGGGAGCTCCAACCCCTTGATTTCGTTTTCCTACACCCACCAAAAGGGAGCTCCAACCCCCTGATCTTGTTTGCCTACACCCATCGGAAGGGAGATCCAACCCCCTGATCAAATTCACTAGCTACCACTGGAAGGAAGGTTTGGCTTCCTCACTGAAGGCTCCAACCCTTACCACCTTCGTGGAACACGTTTAATATTTCATACTAGATCCACATGAATCAAAACATCACAACCTGTAGGTCACCTTTCATCAAATTTTCATACTGGACCCACTACCATCATTTAAGCTCAATATAAAATAACAAATTGAAACCAATCCATGTATCAAATCACTAAACCAACTTAATCATCAAACATTGAATAAACCAATTACTAAATCTCAAACAACCAAACTAGGTAGATAATATGAAATCATTGTATATTCTTCATTAAAATATTAAACCACATATTTTTCATCATTGAAAACACTAATAAATCATATGTCAAAATGTATATGCCATTTTTCTAAAGAATATTCACGTATATACGTGCTTTCCCTTAAGACAACTTGCGTATAGATCGCAAAAGACTGAAATATGAATATGAATCACTACATTACAGATTTCTAAATCACATACATATCATCATATAGCATCATCATCTTTAGTCAACATACCATTCCATAAACCATTCAACTCAACCAAAATTGTCCCACACAAATTATCATGAAAGAGATATCATTGACAGACAACAACAAACAAGACATAACAAGTCAACCATAATCATTAGCTTAGACTACAAAACCGTAACATATGTACACGACATTTAGAAGACACCTCCACATATGTACGTGGCTTTTAATAAGCATTCACACGTACAAATCAGTCCATACTATAGAATCGATATACAAATTCCCAGAAGCAGATCCGAATATGTGTGTGATATTGAAAATCTATGTGTATATATGTAACTACTAAATCATACCTTCACTGTACAACAAACCATCATTCAAACCCCAGATCTCGACATATACTGTAAAATACATACATCATATCATAATCACATATCTATCACCTCATAAGAAAATTATTCAACGTGTAGTCATTTCAAATCTATAATATATGATCCATCATCACACTCTCAAGTGCACTCTTATTTCAAAACAAACAATTCATCAATAACCCATTACATGCACACTTAACACTTTGATCTCCATATCCTTATATAGCTTAGGCCTTAGCCAATATCTTAGGCCAATTATGTAGTTATGTCGATGGTATTATTTGACGGGATGAAATTTCTGTTGTCGCGCTCATTACTATGTGTCAATACCATGGTAAAGACCCCTAGTATTGAGATTACAATGGTGTCAAAATTATATGTGACTTTTCTTCACCCAACATATGTATGTACGCAACTTTACTTCACAGAACACACATATATCTCCTCAAACTTTATCTTTATCATTCCTCTATATCTGAACTGATATTCCTTTGTCCAATATTTCTGTCACATCTGTACTGGCCTGAATACTCATCCTTCTACCATCATGTTGACATCTTTATTTAGGTTTCCATCAAGGACAACACATTTGTCATAATGCCAACATAAAAAAAATATATATATATGAAAAATTTATGGTGCATTACGTTGGTCCGTCTTCTTTGATGGGTAATTTTTTTATTTTTAATTTTTAACTAGCATGTTGAGAAACATGATGCTATGTTAAACATCTTCAAAATCTGCAATTTTTTCATATTGGTTCAATTCAAAAAATTATAGTCATAATGATGTGTAGCAGTTGGCTTCATAAATATAACCATATCAAAGTAGAGTCTCTCTAGATTGTTGCAAAACTTTTTTTGTTTCAAAAGTGCCAGGTTAACAAAGAATACACTAGTGCCAAAAAGCATGACTTTTTATGAACCCCTTGATTTTTAAAGAACACAGAGTCAAACAATTGCTAAGTTGACATATCAAATGTGAATAAAAAAAATCTAAAAAATAAGAAATAGAAAGATAATAAAATTTCTCATAATTTTTCTTTTTATTGTAAAATGAAATTTTAAACAACAAAATTGCTTTAACTTGCCAAAAGTTGAAGAACTTCTAAAAATGATATTTTTCCTTAAAAAGTAGCCAAATGTGTAACAAAATTCACATTTTCACTCTAGACCATTAAATACATCGTTTATGATAAATAAGATAAACCACATGATTTCAATTGTCAAATTTAAATATAAATGTTAATATAGAAAATATATATATAATTATAATATATATATATATATATATATATATTTATATATATTATATATATATATGATATATATATATAATAATTTTTTCAACAACTTGAGATGAACGGACATTATATATATATATATTTTTGTCAACAACTGAGATGAACGGACAATTATATATATATATATATAGTATATATTATATATATATATAATATATATATATATATATTATTTTTAAGACTTGTATAGTTAAGAATATAAAACACTCAAATAGAGAATATTAGTTAAGAAAAAAAAAACCTTTAAAATAATTTTATTCAAATTTGCATTTTGCAACCTATGATGAAGATTTTTTATTATTATTTTCCATGTCCCTTGAAAAGTTGAATTTTAGCTTTCCCATCCATTTCCTTCAACCGCAACAATTCTAGGATAAAAGGATAGTGATGGTTGTGCAAATATGAAGTCTAGTCAGCGAGAGCTAATGCTTGACCTAGATAGTCTAAGGTTTGTCTCAGATCAAGTTTAACAAGGTTGGCTACAGGGTAGCAAGTCCCTACCACGAGACCAACCTATCTATATTCAAATATATTTGCATACTGAAAATGATAGGGTCTATATGCAACTGTGTAAGGGTCACCATGAACGACAAGATAAGATTATGCTAAAATCAGAGGATGAGAAGCTTCGTCTGGATATCATGATGTACTGAAATTCTTTGAGCAACATAACATGGTCCCAACTATGGAGGTCTGGCCACATTGGTAGAGATTTCATTTGATGAGTAGCAGTTACATATCGAGAACACCAAGCTCAGAGAAGAGGTCAACCGCATTTTGGACATTGTTGTAAAATACTTGGGAAAGCCTCTGCCACCTCCAGTAACATGTCTTAATACACTTTGTTCATCGAAATTAGATCTGGGCAGTGGAGGAGGGTATCAGAGAAATTTTCATGGAACAAGGGGCGAGGATTTTGTTGATTTTCGTTGTTCTATCAATTTAGTTGCTTTGATTTCCACTTAAAGAATTACGAATAGATGGACCCAAGATGGTTTTTGAATATATCATTTTTAGTTTGGACTTGTTCGAAGTTATATTGTAGTGAGATGCTACCCTTTAGAACTACCGGGCAACAACAAGGGACACATCTTTGTGGAGCATTGCAAAAATGTAAGGTAAGGGGTTTTCAAAGATACAAAGGTTGATGGAATTGTTAGGGTAGGTTGTTCCATTATGACAGAGGGTTAGATATGTGTCATATATATATCTCACAAACTTGTAGCCCTCTTAGAAACTAAGATCTTTATTTCCATGTTTCTGAAACTCAATCACTTTGTTAAAAAATTAATAAAGATGACCTTCTTAGAGTCTAAGTATTCCATTGACATATCCAACGAGTTGGATCCTGGACAAAATGTGAGCAGAACATATAATTGAATCCACGGGATAAGGCCTTTTTTAAAAGAAATTGACGGACCAGGACTTGCACTAAATGATTTGCCACTCGGTGATTAGAATATAATTTTGATTCATGTACCAATATGTTAATTGAATTAGAAACTTTTTGGCCACTTGTGAATCAAGGCAAGGGATACGTTAAAATAGATAGTGGTAGTGAAATAGCCTTAGCTAGTAGAACAAATATTTTTCCTTGTCGTTATACGTAAAACTAACTTAGCACATGATCATGGTGGATGTTGAACCATCGTAAATTAATTATTTGAAACAAAATAAAAGATAATTAATATTTAATAAATGGAATAATTTTTAGTTATGTGTCGACACCAAGCATCTCGTGATTTAGATGTGATAAAAGTTTATTGCATGTAGTACACCTGGTTGTTGTTGGTATCTCTCATTTGGTTATTTCCAGAATACAGGATCAGACCGATTGTTTGAGTAGTTCCCACTATCAAGATGGATATGTATTTGGGTATCGATATGGATCTGATGCTAGTGGAACTACTTGAAGGAAGGTTTCCTCTGTCTCTGTCTATGATATTTATGCCTATCCCCCCTCAGATCTACAATCTGGTATTTGGTCAGGGACAAAGGGAAGGGAACTAGAAGGATCATCTTGTGTGACAGGCATGTTCACTGTGACCAAAGCTTGGGCAACTAGTGAAGCTAAAGCAGGTGAGCCCTGTTGGTGCTAAGACTTCTTCCTTGCTTCTTTCCTCCGAATGTTTCCTCATGTGAGTATCTTTTTGCATTAGCCTTTCTATATCATTGGGTTCTTTCATTTCTAAGGCTAATTTCTAATCCTAGAACGTTTTATATGCCAACTCTAACTTGGTGAGTGCATACTTCTTTGAAGGAGCTTCTGTTGTAGCTGGGGTTTCTTCTATAGGTTAAGAAGGACTCGAGGGTGAGTTTTCTTCTAGATCAGAGACGTATAAAAGTGGCTTTCAAATTTCTTCTCCTCAAGAACTTCTTCATGTTTGCTAGGTGAGTTTATTGTGAAGATTGGCCTCACTGAGAATCATCTCGAGGGAATCATACCTTATGAATGTAGTTGTGTAAAAACTTGACATCTCCATAGATTCTGCTTCTTCCTTGGTTTTCTTTGGTGACTTAACACAGTAATGGCCTACCCTGAAGGGCCTACCCTGAAAGGGAGGGTAGGCCATGTTGGTTTCATGATCTGTACCATCATTGCAGCAAATTTTTATCGATATGTTTGTAGTCAAATTGGGGACACGAAGAATATCAGCGATGATCTATAGCATTGATTCTCTTGGTGATAACGAGGTTATGTGCTAACCACTGGAGAACGTCATATTTTTACATTCCAAGATCATTTATAGAATAGGGCTTAGGAAAGGCATGTATTCTAACAAAATGAGAAATTCAGACCCAAGCGCTCCTCAGAAACATTTGGGAAAGTCCTGCTAATAATGCTTGGTTCTGTAAGAACCTCAAACTTAACAACCCCAAATTGAATATAAAGAACAAGAAATTCAGTTGGTCCTCTTCGTGCACCTGCAAAATGATTTCGAACGAGTTAACCATTTGATCGAGTGAAAGCACAATGACTTATAATTAGCTACGTTCAATAAACTAAAATACCCCTCTTAGTAAAGCATGTTTAAATAAAAGTCCATAAGGAGATTTTGTCACTTCAAGATTTTATATATACTGTTTTTGAAACTACTAAAGAATATATCTTCATACATATGTTGGTTTACATTTTTTTTAAGCTTAAGTTCAATTACGTAAAGGGTGGGGAAAGAATTGATGGGGACCTGGGCTTCTCGATTATGAAGTTAGTATCTCTCAAAAAATTCGCAATTTGATTGATTGCAGGTTAGAAGTTTGAAGCAAAAGATAAACTAAAAACATTTTTTATACTTGTCTAAAATGGTATAGAAAAGTGTTTTGCTTGTTCTACCAGAAACCTGAACTATATTTAACTCTGTTAATGTTATGATATTATAGGTACTATTTAGTTAAAAGCCACTTCAATTGTATTATCAAATGAATTCACTTTCTGTTTGATCTCGAGACAACCACTACATAAAACAAGGGCCCGCGAGTATTCAGGGAAAGACATCGGAATTAAAATCTCTCATGAAGAACCTTTGACAGGCTTAACGCATATCAAATAATAAATACAGTAACTTCGCCACTTCACCCAGGTCGTCGCAAGGGTTAGGTAGGTAAGTACTCCCTTTCATGTTTTTATTGAAATTCATCATTTTTTTCAATTGAATGCTAGAAAGCGAAAACAAATATTTTAGCAATTCAACCAAATTTCAAATATTTAGCAATTCAACTAGATTTCCCAAGAAAGGAAGAGGTAGCCCGATAAAGGAGTAAAAAACTCTATTCAACCAACAACAACAGTAGTAGAAAGCACTTGCATAGGTACAGTAGTAGAAAGCACTTGCATAGGTACAGGTGAACTTCTATTGAAGTAAAGGCGAACTCACTTATACTTCTTCCTTTCATACAGGGCATAGTCTTCTCTACTATATAGTTTGTAGTTGCATCTTCATTATCTATAGAAAATGTTTACAGTATATACTTCTACTTTTTGTAAGGACAACAAATTTGAATAAAACAATTGGTGGATGGCTTGAGTTTATGATCTATAGGAAATATATTTGTTATCTTTTGATATTGAATGTTATAAAAACACGAAGAAACATAACCAAAAGAAGAATCAAAATAGATAATTTATATATTTTTTCATGTAAAGATAACTTACCCAAAAAAATTTGACTCTTCTAACTCGTATTTCTAACTTTCCAATCAACCAGAAACAACCTCACCAATACCAATACAATAAGAAACATCAACAATATACATGTCGATAGGATAAGAAACATCAACAGTATTCATGCAGAAGTGTGGAGGGAAGAAGAACAGAGATGCGGAGAGACACCAAGCTCAGTGTACTTCTATTGTGGAAGACAAGTGCAGTTCTTGTTTCCCCCAAAGCTTCATACTCAGTGAAATCAGGGTGTGTCCAATAGTGTTTTTTGCTAGCGCTAGCATGGATACCATATGTTAGTAGGGTGATAGCTCTAGTTTAAAGAGGGCGCACCTCAAACCCTCCCTCTGCTTGATACAAGCATACATGCCTCCTTGTCATCCCGACTCTGATATATGCTTGTCCATAATGCCATCGGCCATATCCCTTCCCTGGCCCATCTGCATATCCCTTCCCTGGCCTATCTACTTTCCCAAGAAGGGTAGTACATTAATACATGTAGCCTGACTTTCTGATTGCAGTAAAGAAGGTTACAGGAAAGCCAAAAAAGCTGAGTTCTGTAAACCGAGTTACAAGAAAGTTGGGCTCATATTCATAACTACATGATCTTGGAGTTCATTACAAGTGCAGGATCCCAGAGTTCATACATGTAATGGACAAAGACCCCAGCTATAGACATGGAAGAAGACCCCAGCTCTAGACACTACACCACACCATTACATGTGCACAACCATGTGGCATGGTGTCCCATACTTACCAGAAATAATATAGAAACAAACACACAAAAACCCAAACATTTAATGTGTATTAACTAAAGTTAGAATTAGTTTTGGTTTCGAAAATACTCATCGAGCAAACCCATTGAATCCAGAAATTATATGAACAAAATAGCCTCATATAACCTTGTTTGCCTCAAGAAGAGGCCAAATAAGATGAACAAACATTTGATTGGTTGATTTATTCATCACTATAATTTGATAGGTTGAATAGCAATATTTTATATCAATCATTTGATACCTTGAACAATGATATTTTATGAAGCGGGGAAATAAACTTTAAGTTAGTTTGAACAAAACTAATGCTAGTTACAGAACCGATTACTATAGTCCCATGCTGCAGGCGGCATGTACTAATAAAGACTAAGTTTTGTTTCTATTAATTTTAATATGAATATGTTGACCGTTATTATAATGACTTTTATGATTGAGCAATTAATAAAGATTAAGTTTTGTTTCTATTAATTTTAATATGAATATGCTGAGTGTTATTACAATGACTTTTATGTTTAAGCAATGATAATAAGGTTTAACAATTTATGGTTATGGTAGGTTAGAAATTATTTTTTAATCATTAATTTCAGTCAAGAGGATTTCAATTAATTTTTTAACTAAATTTTTGATTTGAAATTTTATTATGTATTTTTTTAATAAAAAATGTTTAATTATTATAATTTATTTAATTAATATTAATTGTAATTATGTTTTATGGGGCATTTTAATTTGTGATTGAAGTGATATGTAATTGTGTAAACCAGGAGATTCAAAGTTCAATCCCTTGACGGTGAGGGTGACCGGGTCTACAAAGAGGAGGATAGGTTGTCGACCCCAAATCATGAAAATATGAAACTGATTAATTCCTCTTTTGGGTTACAAAAAAAATCTATTAATTATCATTCT
Source organism: Pinus taeda (assembly GCA_000404065.3). Lineage (NCBI taxonomy): Eukaryota > Viridiplantae > Streptophyta > Pinopsida > Pinales > Pinaceae > Pinus > Pinus taeda. The sequence goes on from APFE031226691.1 coordinate 32,526, forward strand.
ACCACAACTATCATTCTATCACAATTGTCTATATATTTTATGTTTTTTAATATAAACATGTGATTATTAATATGTTTTATAACTTCTAATCAATATTTTTCAAATTTCTTTTTAAATATGAAATTCATTTCTATATAAGTGATTTTCCTTTTTACTTTTAAAATATATATAGTTAAAAGCCTGTAGGCTTCTACACTCCATAATCATAATAATGTTATTTCTGTCAGTACTATGTGAATGGTCCAAGGATTGTGTGTAATTTTCGGGTGGACACTCCACGCATCCTCATGGACCAAACAAAGAATGATTAAAAAAGAGTGCAAAAAGAGTGCATATAAGTTTGTATCGGTGCATAGAGAGGAAGGAACATAGAGGAAGCTTAAAATTCATAAGTCAAATGGAAAGTGGGAGAAAAGCTAATTAAAATGAAGAATAAATAAGTTTAAAAAAATAATAAATATTTTTTTTTTTGAATTATCAATATAATTGAATTTAAAAATGTATTTTTATTATGAATTAATAATTGAAGTTAATGAATTACAATTTAAGAAAAAATAAATTTAAATAATCAAATAATAAAATATGAAAATTAGATTATTGTTATTATTATTATTGGTATATGAGACCCCATTGTTTATGGGACAAGGGACTCACCTCTGCATAATGATTTGACTGTTAAGTCTAAAAAGGCATACATACTCTACTCCCCTCTGGTTTTGGACCTGTGACCTCTTAGGAGGAAACACTTGCTCTAATCATTAGCGCCACTCAAGATGAAAAGGGTTAAAACAATAAGGATCAATTAATGATTAAAGGACTAAGTATGATTAATAAATAAAGTACTAGATATATGGGTTGGGGGAAATAAATTAAATATGATTGGAATAAAGTAAATAGGGGAATAAATATATAATTAAGAGAAAGAATTGAATGTGAATGAACTATTAATGTAGATGGGTGAGATTAATGTGAGAAACTGAGATAAGAACATTAAAAGAAAGAAACAAGGCAAGAAAAGGGAAGATTTAAAGAATAAGAACCAAGGGAGGTTAATAAGAATAAGAACCAAGAGCCAAGGAGAATTAAAGATCGGAAGTTATGAATGAGAGATTGCCAACAGTGGCATAACTTGTAGCCATCTTCATGATTAAAGTTATTAGGATGCTTTTCAATTTCAAGGGCTTCAAGGATGATTCAAGTGGAATAGAAGAGAGTGCCAGCTAGGATTTTCATTTGATCAAAGAATATAAGGTGCTTCGATTTATAGAAATGGATAGCAATGGATGATTTGGAATAATGATTATCAAAGGTATTGATTATGTGTTCTTTCAGTCGGACTTTAACTAATCTATCAATTTGCTTATATATAAATTCTCACATGAGCATGGAATTTTATAAACCCCTGGGCCCTCAAAAATATATAATTGGTCTTTGGGAGATTTGAATAATTGTTTTAGCGTCCTATAGGGTTTGAAGAGAGCTTTAATGTTCTTCTTGGCTAAAATTTTGGAGATGTGATCAGTGGTCCCTTTTATATAGTGGAACAAAACTGTAGCTCTAGGGGGAGGGATGAATGTTGTTTAGGGGTAGGGAATTGAGTTTCTTGGTAAGCCTTATTAATTTGACTATAATAATAACCAATACATTTAACGAACTCCATGAGATGATATTTTTCCTTAGATACTGGAATCATAAATGTGAATAGCCCTTATAATGAGAGTTTTTAATACAACATATTTTTGGGTAGATGGTGATGTAAATGGAGATGGAGGTATCATGCATCGAAAAGGGCATGGAGGTACCATACATACAATAATGACCTCCAAAAATGGCATTACTATATCTGTAGTTTTTTTCCTTTGTCAAAGGACAATAGCTCCAATGATAGCTAGCAAGTTTAATTCCCCTTCACCTTGGTTCTTTTCTCTAGAGATATGTTAGCATGTGTAGCAAAAATTTGAACAAGTTGAAAATTGTGATGAAGTGAAATTTGAATCTTACTAAGTGATATATAAATATATATAATCTTTAAAAATTTATTTTATTTTATTTTAATTATTTGGATACACATATCTATTTTGAAAGAGGATTTTAATTTAATTATCAATAACTATTAAGTGGATGGTAGAGATGTAACCTACACAAAATATTCTAGAATAATTTTAATAGTATTCCCAAATCAAAGATTAAGATTTATCTTCAAAATACTCTTGTCATTTATTTCATTTCTAATAAAATTAATGAATTAAAAAATAAAATAAATAAGTGTTAATATAAAATGAGTTATAGTATTTTTATACATGTGATATTAATAAACCATCACATTTATACATAATAATCATATTTAAAATCTTATATTTATTTATATGTTAAATCTTTTTGTGATTAGTAATAATAATTTAAAATAAAATTAATAAAATAATTAATATTTTATTTCATAACGACTATATTATATAATATATAATTGGCTAATTTTATTTTTAACTCCTGACTTTTCATTTTGACCATTCTCTTTTGGAGTTGTCTATAATGCGACTTTTTGGAGATTTCGGTGACGGAATCCGGCGGAAGAAATGAGGTTAAATCCTTGGTTTTTAAGCAGTTAAAATGGTTTTTTAACTGTATATTTGGATTCAGCGCCCTGAAAAACCCCTGGGAGCCATTGATTGTGCAGAAACTAGCTATCAAACTTGGGATTCCAATGAATTGCTGCCAGATTTTGACCGGAGAAATCTGCCGGAAAAGCTTTCAAAAAGTCCGTTATAGACTACTACTTCTCTTTTTATATTTTCGATTGACTAATCAATTTTCACTGACAAAACCAGTCCGATTAATCAATACAACGGCTTCATAACCATGGTTTTATTTTGACAGGTACTTCTTCACGGGTATACATGATCTTCGGTATATGGAACATTCTCTTTCACCTTTGACTTAGTTTCCGCCATTCTTCTTTGTTTTCTGTCCTCCGCTTTGCTTTTAATCAATTTTCACTACCAAAATTGCTGAGTGGCAATTTTTAAGTTGATTGTAGATTCCCGAAATATTTAAGAACGTGGCAATTTTTAAATTGATAGTAGATTCCAGAAATATTTAAGAATGCCCACATATCCATCAAATTCCCAAATATTGAAAAAATCCATCAAATTCCCAAATATTGAAAAAATCTGCAAATATATTAAGAGAATCTGCAAATATTGAGAGAATCTGCAATTGACTTAACCTCGCTGCCGCTCCGCCGCTGTGTGGGTCAGAAAACATAACCCTTCGGTAACGACGGTTCCTTACGGCGACTTCTTCATGTTCAGTGGCACCCAAATCGATAGAACGCCTTTTGATAACGACTTTTTTCCTGTTCACCGCTACCTGAGTCGATCGAGCCGATTCACTGAATTGATAGGCTGCAGATTTTCCAATGCTGGCGGCATATATCCGTTCCATGAGAATATTTGGTAATCACAACCTCTCCCTATTTCCACGGACACAGAGAATGGAAATTTTACAGGTCGGACAACGACGTTTATTGGCTTTTGCTATAATGATACAAGAGTAATTTCATTATCTTTTGAAGGTCGTGTTTTGTTTTAGGTTATTAATTCTTAACATCATGAAATTATTTTTTTGAAGGTCGTGTTTTAGGTTATTAATTCTTAACATCATTTGTTTAATTATAGTGACGGCCTTCAGTGTATTGATTCGCAGAATAAAGAAAATTAAATTAATAGTCAAGGCAGATTATCAGGCAATGTGGAATCTTTTTCATATCTAGCGTGAGGCATGCATGGTTATCAGGTTTGAATTTGAATATTTAATAAGATATGATAAAAATTTTAATAAAAAATTTATTTTAAATCAAATGGATAATAAATATCATAAAAAAATTGTGTTTATTTTATTTTGAATGATTTTTATGAAAAACAAAATATTTATAATTTCACTTTTACCTTCAATATTTTTTTTTCCCATCCTATTGGCTCTGGACCCTAGCTATGTCTGGCATTATGGCTCTAGCTCCTCGGGCTATGTCTGTGGAGTAATTGAATTTTTATTGGGTAAATCCAAACCCATCTCCCTCCCACTCCTAATGGAGTTGTCTTTGGGTAAGTTCATCTTATAACAACGAATGAATAATCCTTTCCGTTATGTGACATAGATTTTCGGTTAATTCGGGTGAATTTGGTAACTATAATTTATGGTTAATTTTGTTTCGTAGGTAAACGATGAATATAAAAATAGTTGGTCAGCTTTTGGGAAAGTCACTGATTCCCTATATCTTTTATTAACAATGGACAAGTTATTAGAAACAAAGTAATATTGGTATGTAAGGGATATATTTAAATGACAGGAATTGAGTTTGAAGGGACTTTCACTTTAATTTTCAAGCTTGGTGTGCAAGGCATATATTCAAATTGAAGGAATTGATTTTGAAGAGATTTTTACTTCAGCTTTAAATTAAAAGACATAAAGATGATTTTAGCATTTATATGTTCAAAATATTTCAAAATCGATGAAATTCAGTGTTTCTAAATGGAAATTTAAGAGAAAAGTATATATGGACCAACCAAAAGAGTTTGACTTGTTAGAAAATAATGACTTTGTATGCAAATTGAAGAAGGCCCTATATGGATTAAAATAAACTCCAAGAACTTGGTATGCTAGATTGTTATAAACAGAAGAATCAAATTTATTGAATTAAACCTTAGCAACTTACAAGTTTTGAATTAAACCTTAGCAACTTACAAGTATGGAGAACACGATGTGCCCTTACAATCATTACATGATAAATATATAATTTACACGGATGTTGAAACAACACCCTAGAAATTAGGAACAAACTCCTAATCTAAGGTTCTGTCACTTCATTAATCACAACATAGACTTGATCATTATCTTCAATAACAAGGGTTCAAGAGAGAAGTTGAAGGAAGCAACCTTTACATCAAGATCGATGAAAACAATCTATTAATCCCACTCGCATTTGTGAATGATCTTTTTTTACAGCAACAATGATGAAACGAGTCACAATTTTTTCCAAAAAATGTCAAAATAATTTGAAATTTCAATGATTGTAGAGTTATCTTTCTTGCTTGGACTTCAAGTAACTCAAACCAATGTTAGAATGTTCATAACACAAACAAAGTACGTTGAGGAAATTCTTAAGCAATTTGGGATAGAAGAATGCGTTGTTGTAAGCACACCTATGATTATAGGTTGTAACCAGAGTAAGGACGATGAATCTCCTAGAGTGGATGCAAGTTTCTATAGATCAATGTCTGGAGGCCTTTTATATTTGACAACTTTATGAAACAATGTAAATAAATGGGAAATCTAGCCAAATAACCCCCAAAAAATATGAAAATGATAATAAAACGAAAAGTGTTGATGCTCTAATAACACTTTTTTTTAAGGGTAAATTTTCAACATGTTTTAAAAAAGGCAGATGTTGGAACAACACTTTTTTAGGTAAATTTCAACATGTTTTAAACATGGTAGTGAAAACTAATGTGCAAAAATTGTGTAAAAAACAACCTAAAAGTGTTGATGTGTTGACGTTGAAATAATGTCTTTTTTTTTTGAAGGATAGATTTTCAACATTTTGAAAAAATGATGTAAAAGATTTTATCTTGATTCCCAAAAACATTAAAATTTCAAAAAAATAATGAAAACATAAATTTAAAAATTAAAACAATGAAAAAAATAAAAAATAAAATATACAAGTTAAATAAAAATATATATTTAAAAATACAACCTTTTTAAAAAACTATTTAAAAAATTAAAAACAAACCATTAAAAAAAAAAACTAGAAAATCAACTCAAAACAATTTAAACAAATCTTAAATAATTTAAGAAAATAACTAAAAAACTATTAAAACTAAATTAATTTTTTTTAAAAACATAAAAAAATGTCATAAACCTAATATATATAATGTTCAGATTTTCCAGAGAAATCATATAGATAACAAAAGGTCCACCCGTTTCGAACATAGATCTAGGGTCATCATCAGGACGCAAGATCAAGAGACCAATAATATATAAATACGAGAAATGCAACGGTAAATTCAACCGTCAATTAATAAAATTATAAAAAAAACCTTAAAGACCAAAAATCAAATTAGTTAATTTTGAATTTTATTTTAGTTTATTTTATATTGAATTTAAAACAATAATTTTATAAACATATGAATATAATTTATATAATGATTTTATAATAATATGATATTATTATAAAATATAACTATATTATAACAAATATAAGTTGATTTTTTAAAATAAATTAATTAAAAAAAAGGAACTAAGGGGTATGAACCAAGGGAAGGGAACCACGAGCTATTTTAGTTTTACCTCTCTTTTCAATTTCAATGCTTCTCTTAGTTTTTGGTTATGGAATGATCAATTCCTCCACGAGGACCTTAAAATTAAAAAATTTTAACGGCCCAGGGGTGGCACTGCCTTGATTTTTTTTGTTAATATTTTTTTTAATATTTATATTAAGATTTTAGTTTTTAAAATTTTAATTATATGTTTTTTTTAATTGATTATTTGTGTTTTTTAGGTTTTATTAATTCTTTTTTTTTTTAAATGTTTGTTTTATATTTTTTAGTTTTTCTAATAGTTTTTTAAATGGTTATATATATATAATATATTATATATTATATATATATATATATATATATATATATATAATATATATATATATATTATATATATTATAGTTTTTTTTTTGTTTCTTTTGTCTTTTGTATATTTTTGTATATTTGTTTTTTTAAGTAATCAACATTTAAAAAATAATTGGACATAAAAAAATTAAAGTGTCAAAAATATGCTCTGAAAAAAATATATGTATTCTGCATCACCACTTTTCAAAATCAGTTGATTTTTTTGCTACCTCAACGAAACGGGTAATCATATCAGTTCTCATTTCAAAGTTTACATTATTATGACCACACATCATGGAGGTAGTAGGTATGGTGGAAAGGTTCCACTCAACCCTTAAGGAATCTCACATGCAAGCTATAAAGAGGATATTCAAATATCTAAAAGGCACACATGATTTTGGAGTGTGGTATCCTACGAACACAAATCTTATCTTAACAACATACACCGATGCATACTAGGAAAGAAGCATTGATGAACAAAAGAGCACCGACTTCCTAAGAGATCGTCATGTATCTTGGTTAAGTAAAAATAATCATCTATATCTCTCTCCATAGTTGAAGCCAAATATATAGTTGCAACAAACTATTGTACACAAATCATATGGACGAAGGAAGCCTTGAAGAATGTAGAAAAGGAAATAAATTAGCCTATCACCATCTACTATGACAATACTAGTGCAATCAGTCTCTCAAAAAAACTGGTCATGCACTAAATAAAAACATATTCCAATCAAGTGTCACTTTCTTCGAGAAGAGGTAGTTGATCATAACATCAAAACCGAATATGTTAGCACTTTGAACATATTGCAGACATCTTCACCAAATCCCTGCCTCGAGAAGCATTTGAGTATCTTCACCAAAATATGGGCGTCATCTCTCTTGTATCCCATTAGATAATCCCTTTGTTATTTTCGTTTGAGGGGGAGAACATGAAGTTAGGGGGAAAGCACAAAGTTAGGGGGGGAAACACAAAGTTAGGGGGAGTGATAGGAAGTTATCAATGTTGCCAACAATAACTAAGGGGGAGATTGTTGAAGAAAATAATTGTGATTGATGTCAAAAGCCATTCAACTTAAGAAAATAATGGCACAGAATTAAATATTACTTCAATCCCTTTCCAACGGGGTATTACATGCCCCTAACTCCTATCCATTAAGGAGAAATTAATTTTATAAAGACAAATAAAACCACCTATCTTACCTCGGTTAAGTTGGCCTTCTTTGGGTGACTTGAATAGTATAAAGAAGAGAGACTTCTCCTCCATTCGGACTGTAATTTGGTCAAGAAAGAAGCAAGGCAATTTAGATATGTGAAGAAGAGTGAAATGGTTCAAATCTTATGAACCTAGAAGAAGATTGAAGGAGCAATTCATGGTTTCTATTTTGTTTTGGATTAAAGGTTATTGGTGGGTTATCTTATAATATTTTGGAGAATCTTTAGAGTTATTTATTGTTGGGAACTTTGCCTTTTTGTAGTTTTGAACTCGGTCCTCTTGTGGAATAGGACTCGTCCCTCTAGTGGCACAAAATTTGTCCCTCTTGACGCACAAAATTTAGCCTCTTTGTAGCATAAGCCTCAACATATTGTGGAGCATAATTTAGCCTCATAGTAGCTCAGACCTCGGCCTATCTATAGGAAAAAAATCCCCCATGTTGGTAATTTGAAACTGAGGTGAAGAAAAAAATTTGGCCCTGAGGTGAGAAAAACATTAGCCCCCATGTGGGTAATTCAAACTTGTGATAAAAAGACAAAATTCAACCCTATGGTGAGACAGAGCTCCACCCCCTAAGGAAACAAATTGAGCCTATTCTTGGAGCAGAACTTGGACTTGTATTGACACATATTTCGACCCTCTTTATTGACTCAGATTCTGGATTTGTGTGATCTAAATTAGAGAAGATTAGAAATGCTATGCTAATTCCCCTCATTAGAATATAAAAATGTGCTTGAGGTTGTACTCCAAAATAACAAGTAAAAGCATGAATTTTATATGTTTTTGTTTAAGATAGTTTCATGAAGAAAAGCTTAAAACATGAAACCAAAACATTCAATGGAAGCATGCATTAAACAATAATACATCATTGATTGATAAAGGAGTTCACCCCTCTTGGGCTACATCTCCTTGGATCAGCTCTAGAAGGCATGACCTCTTCTCATCATGTTCACAATTCTTTAGATAAAGAGTACATAAATGTGTTGACAAAAAGAGTGGCTTGTTTCCCCTTCAAGGAAACATTCTTCTACAAAGAATTCTCACTCTAAACATATGACAACCTATAGTTAGTCATGAAACAATCAGCAAGCTAAGGGTTTTCAAATCAAGACCCCATACTCTAACTTCCAAGAGCATAAACAAGTATAACAATCCACTTGAAGTACTTAACAAGTTTCTTTCTCCATACACATATACAAAAGAATAAATACAGCTACAACATTGTCATAATGGTTGGTAGAGAAGACATATGGAGGCTGGAACACCCCTACAAGGTTATCTCCATCTTGAAACTCCTCCATAAACTGAATCAACACTCTAATTAACAAGGGAACCCATAGGATTCACTATGCAAAAAGCCTGTCCAAAGGTGCTCCTTTGACTCTAAAACTTGTTCTAATGACTCAATCCAGAATGCCTAAAAATGGATATCTAGCCTCTTTTTGCATCCAATTTGGTCAAAAATTTCCTTAGTTATGACTTCTTCTAGTATCCCCATAATTTTCTCCTCCAAATCTGGCTTATTGGTAGTTAAATTCATTATCGCAATTTAAACTAGCAGTTCTGCCAAAATTGGTGAGTTTGCCATCATTCCCACCTATCTGATGGTTAAGCGTGAGTGATCACATGTGGAGTGGAGGTCATGCGGTTAAGGTGATAGTTTCACATTCTGTCCGATATCAAAATTGGATTTTCTAGGGGTAATCCTTATACACGAGACTTAACACATTGCAACACGCAATCATGCAATACTTTCCAGGAGTTTTCCATGAGCATTTATAAACACTTTGCATCCAGGTAATCTATCGCATCGCAACCTGGTTGCTTCTGGAGGATGATTATTTTCACCAATGTGATTGCAATATGTGATCACATCGAATTTCACTCCATAAATTGTCGAGGCCAGGGTCGATTCTTCATACTCGTCCACCTTTCGTTGATATGCGATTGCAATCCATTGGAATCGCAACTCCAGTTGATATCGCATTGCAACCCAATCCTTGTCGGGGCCGATTTGTAATGCGATCCACCTACCACTGTGATGTGCGATATGTGAGGGCCAATGGCAGGCTACCACTTAGCACCTCCTCATTCGCTAAAGGGTTATGCCATGTCATCCAATCCTGCCATGTCATCAAGTCAACTCTGAACTTTGACCATCTCTAACTTTGGCATACGAGCTCCGATTTGAGTGTCGTTCACACCATTAGATTCATAATAATGAGATATTCAGTCTGGAGCTAAGTTTATCAACATTCTGACACTTTAAAACTTTGACAAATTTTGAGCTCCTAATCACTCTTCCCCACTAAAAATCTTTTGGTCTCCAAAAGCATTAAATAATCAATATTTTCTATGTACATGTCTGCACTGCAAGTATCCTTCATGTCATCCTTCCTTCTCTTTCTCCTTTGTTCTTTTGATCCATAAGTGATAAGATGACACCTGCATCCCCTGCAAACATGTTGTGCAATCTTGCAAATTACATGTTTTGCTATGCGACAAAAAAGAGATTCAAGTTTGATGTTCTTCTTCACCTATCCATGTCACTATGGCCATCCACAATAACATCCTTCCTAGGAAGATTATCTGCAAAATCCTTACCAAGGATAAGATCCTAAAATACTTTGTTAAAGGAACCCAAAACAAGCTTCACATAGTGAATATTTGTATAACTCGAGTGCTACACACATTTGAAACAACTAAATGTGCTACAACTACTCATACAACAGTCTAAAAATGCTTTTTCAAAAAAATTTCAAGAAATAATTTTACAAAATGGAATAAACTTGACTCCCAAATTTCTCCATTCAAATTGACTATCAACAACCAAACTAGCATTATAATGCTTAAAGAAAAACATTGTTTCATATAAGTGATTTATTTATGAACATCAGTTTTACAAATTTCCCAACCATGGGGATATGAAACTAGTGCAAAAAAGAAATTTATAAACTTCAGTTGGACAAATAGTCCACCCATTTCTCACCCAACTAGGTGAATGAGACCTCAATTTGAACTTTCTCTTATTCTGAAGCTATTTCAGGAATGGTCACATCTTGAGCCACTTTTTTTGTTGTCGCTTCCTCTTCTGGTGCTTGCATGGTCTGCTTTCCCTTATCAGGATGAAGATGTGGAAAAAAATTTCCAACACTTCTCAACCCAATTCCCACTAATATTGCAGTGAGTACAGAAATTATTTTGATCTCCTCTTGGCTCACTTGCCTTTATCTTTGGATGAGATTTTCTCCTTTCAGTCTCAATTCCAATAGTCATAGACATCTTCTCAATGATTTCTTTCCTCTTATCGCACTTATCTACACAATGGTTAGATGAAAGGAAAAAGGTCCATGGAAACATTTTCCTTAACACATTATTCAAATCCGTGTTTTGTTTTCCATCATGAAAAGCATTTGATTTAACAACATTTGAATTAACAGCAGTCGAATAAATATAACTTGAATGAATAGAACAGTTATACCTCTTTCTATTGTCATTTGGCTTACACTTTTTTCTTGAGGAACTCACGTGGCTGGAAGAAATATGCTTCCCCTCTTCTTTGATGTGTTTATCACTCTTTGGAGTCATTTTCCCCCTTGAATCCTCCTTACATTTTTGGAACCACACGGGAACCAATTCTGGGTGCAAGCTATAACAAATTGGCTCCTCATGTCCTCCCTTACATTAATAGGAACACATGACCCATGAACCATTGCTAGAAAACCATTCTTCTTTGGCAACATAACCCAAAACTTCGTATTTAGGCCTCTCTTTGGTTATAATTGGATTTTTACTACCCTGCTAATTTACTCCAAGGCCTCCTCCCTTATAACACATCTTGGTCAACAGTTTGGATCCAATACCTTTACTGTGTTTTTCAAATATCACAAATGAATTTACATCAATACTTTCACATAAGGAAGAAGCATGTAAATTCTTACCATTTTCTTCATCCTTTGATTGGCATATGAAGATGCTTTTGAATTCTCTTTTAATTCAATATGTGTCCTCTTGGACTCTTTGACTCTCTTCTTTAAGCTCCTCGAACTTGGGTGCTAATTGAACCTCATTTTCCACATCATGTGGACAAAAGGTACAAACTTGTCCATCTACCTTCTCTAAAGGACTTTCTACACTAGAATCTTGCATAAATGTTGTATAAAAACATAAAGATTGTGGAGAATATGGTGGTTTATCACCATTCTTGTTACCTTCTTCCCTTAGAGAACATTCTCCTCTTGGAGGTCTAGGTCCTTCACATTGCAAATTGGTATTCCTCTCTTCATAGAGGACATTCACCATTTCTTCCATGTCTAAGAAATCCTTTCTGAAAGCCTTCACATCCTTTGACATTCTTGCAGGCTCTCCTCCTTGGGACATGCTTTCTTGAATCTTCTACTACAATTTGAGGTACAACTTGGTGGTAGATATTGAAACAATCTTGCTCTCATTTCCAAAAACTTCTCCTCAATGAGCTTCAAAACACATTTACTTGCAAACAACAGTCATTTCCTCCTCGCATAAAGCAAAACCATAGCTTTGATACCAACCTGATCTAAATTGGGGTAGATTAGTAATGCTATAGTAATTCCCCTCATCAGAATATAAAAATGTACTTGAGGTTGTACTCCAAAATAACAAGTAAAAACACGAATTTTATGTGTTTTTGTTTAATATAGTTTCATGAAGAAAAACTTAAAACATGAAACAAAAACACTCAATGGAAGCATGCATCAAACAATAATACACCAGCCATTGATAAAGGAGTTCACCCCTCCTGGGCTACATCTCCTTGGATCAGCTCTAAAGGCATGACCCCTTCTCATTATGCTCACAATTCTTCAGATAAAGAGTACATAAATGTGCTGACAAAAAGAGTGGTTTGTTTCCCCTTCAAGGAAACATTCTTCTACAAATAATTCTCACTCTAAACATATGACAAGATACAATTGGTCATGAAACAATTAGCAAGCTAAGGGTTCTCAAATCAAGACCCCATACACTAACTTCCAAGATCATAAACAAGTACAACAATTCACTTGAAGTACTTAACAAGTCTCTTTCTCCATACACATATAGAGCAAAGAAGAAGTACAGCTACAACATTGCCGTAACGGATGCTATAGAAGACATATGGAGGTCAGAATACCCCTACAAGGTTATCTCCATCTTGTAACTCCTCCATAAACTGAATCAACACTCTATTTGATTAGGGCACCCATAGGATTCACTATGAAAAAATCATATCCATAATTACTCCTTTGACTCTGAAACATGTTCTAATGAGTCCAAAATGCCCAAAAGTGGCTATCTAGCCTCTTTTTGCATCCAATTTGGTTGAAAATTAGTTATGACTTCTTCTAGTCTCCCCACCATTTTCTCCTCCAAATCTAGTTGACTGCTAGTTAAATTCATTATCTATAGTCTAAACTAGCAGTTTCGCGAAAATCGATGGTTCTGCCATCATTCCCACCTATCTCGCGTTTAAGGTCGAGTGATCACATGTGGAGTGGAGGTCTGATGGTTCCATAGTCTATCGGATATCGCAATCGGCTTTGCTAGGGGTAATCCTTATACATAGGAATTAATGCATTGCAACACGTGATCTTGTGATATCGGCGAACCCGACAGGAGTTTCCCACCAACATTTATAAACACTTCTCTTCTGGGTAATCTATCGCATCACAACCTGGTTGCTTCTGGAGGCCAATTCTTGCCGCTGATGCGATTGCAATGCATCACACTCCATAAATTGCCAAGGTCAGGGCCTATTCTTCATACTCATCCACATTTAGCCGATATGCAATTGTGATCCATCGTAATCACAACTCCGGCTGATATTGCATCGTAACCCAATCCATGCCAAGGCTGATTTTGTAATGCGATCCACCTGCCGCTGCAATGTGAGATATGCGAGGGCTAATGGTAGGCTACCACTTGGTGCCTCCTCATTCACTAAAGGGCTATTCCATGTCATCTAATCATGCCATGTCATCAAGTCAACCCTGAACTTTGACAGGCTCTAACTTCTTCATGCGCGCTTGGATTTGGGTGTCATTTGCACCATTGGATTCAGAATGATGAGCTATTTAGTCTGAAGCTAAGCTTATCAAAATTTTTATACTTTGAAATTTTGACAAATTTTGAGCTCCTAATCATTGTGGGTGACCATATTTGAAGCTAAGTATTGAGAGTTTTCCTAGAAGATTGTTGAAGCCTTTTTGAAGTGGTTTTTACAACCATCTTGAAGTAGTATTAAAGTCACTTTGGAGAAGTCATTGGAGACATCTTGAAGCAATATTTTTTACTTGGTAGAGTTTTATTTTTAATCAGTGTTTTTGAAGCATTTGTAAAGGTTGGAGCCTAACAAGATTTGTTTCTTCATATAGACCACATTGGTGCCTCGATTTTCTTAAGAGGATTGGTGTCCTCATTCAATATTGGTGCCTGCATTTGCTTAAGAGGATTGGTGTCGTCATTGAAGATTGGTTCCTTGAAGAATTTGAAGTTCCCATTGTACAAGTTGGAGCCTCAATTTTGTAAAAAAGGATTGATGTCCTCATAATATTTGAACAATCATTATATATGTTAGTTTTATTTTATTTCTTATCTTATGGCATAACTTGTCGTTATAATTAAGACAAATATTAATTGGAAAATAAATAATTAAAAGAAATATTTATTCACCCCTCGGCTTAGTATTTCCAATAATGAAAATTAAAGGAGGGGGGAACCATACAAATCCATTGTAGTAATAAAACAAACATTACAATTCATACATGAAATTACCTCAACCAAGAAGAGGCCTTCTCTAACCTTATTCCTTAGTCTTTCCTTGAGCCTCTCTAAATTTCAAAAGCATGAGCTTACTCTAATTATTTCCTCCATTTTTTCCCTTAGTATAGCCTTCATTATATAGAGGGAGGAGAGTTAGTTTTAGGATTAAGGGATGTGTTTCAAGGCTTCAGTGAACTAGGAAAAGCTAGAGTTGGTAGGCCAATTTTTTGGTGATGAATATGAGACATGCTTAAAATCCCACATTGATTCTCATCAGGATTGTCAATCATGAAGGTTGAGAGGGTGGTCATGGTTTGGCAGTAGTGAAACTCATAACCATTGCATGCTAAAAGTGGTGCATCCTACGACCGATCACATTATCCTCTAAATGATGGATGCAATTGCGCTAAAAAATATGTCAACAATGGAAAATGTAGTGTCTCAACATCTGATATCAATGCATCCTCCAAGTCTCATGTGTGTGGTTTTAAAGGCCATAACAACCTCCATAAAACTTTTAGTAGTGAATTCACTACAGGGAGGTGGGGCCCATATTCTACAAACAAATAAGTCTTATACACAATTTGGTGTCTCACTTAATTGTGACCTTAAAATTATATCATCATTATTATTATATGAGTGGTTCTTGCTTTCACTTTCACATAAGCTACAATAGAAAAAGCCACTTTATGAAAATAAAACTCACTACTTTTTTTAAGTAATTCTCTCTTACCTCATTAGACCATTAAGTACATCTTTTGTAAAATAAGAAACCACATGGTTTTCAATTTTATAAAATATAATAAATATTAATATATAAAAATAAATTAATATATATAAAAGTTTATCCCACATATTTAGGAAAAATTATTATTATCTTCGCTATCTTAAATATAAATATTTTTATAATCTTATAATTAAAAATATTAAAACACTAATATCTATATTAATATCTTTATGTGTTAAATAAGATCAAATTATTTTCTAGTAAAAAAAAAACCCTTAAATAATTTTATTCAAAATTAATTTTGCAACATATGAAGTTTTATGTTATTATGATTTTCCATATTCCTTTGAAAGCGAGTTGATCAAGTTTAATATAGATTAAGTTTTGTTTATATTAATATTAATATAAATATGAATATGTTTATGTTCATTGTTAATACAATGACTTTTATGATTGAGCATTGATAATCGGTTTAACAATTTATGATTATAGTAAGTTAACAATTATTTTTAATTATCAATTTCATTTGTGAGGTTTCCTTATTTATTATTTTTATCAACTGAATTTATTAATTTGAATTTTTATGGTATATCTTTTCATCCTTAACTTTTTAATGAAAAATGTTTAATTATCATAAGTTTATTTATCTCTACAAATTAATTTAATAATTATAATTGTAATTTTATCACAATTAGCTATATTTTATGGTTTTTAATATAAACATTAATATTAATATTTTTTTAATATTTTTTTAAGAAAGTTCATTTAATTTTTCAATATAAATATATCTATATATAATTGAGATTGATTTTATATTAATATATATATATATATACTATATATATCATTTTATTTTAAATTTTATTTTTAATCTTTAATTATTATTTAATAGTAAATTTGTCAATTGGAATTATTTTGAGTGGTTGAGTAGAATTGTTGTTATCTCCCTTATTCAATTTCTTGTGAGTGACATGATAATGAGAAATATTGATGTAATGATTGTGGTCATATGAATATTCTTGTATTGAGCCTCACTCTAACCCTGAAGTTGATAAAGATGATTATTTCTCTTGGAAAAAATTAATTAATATCCAAATTATTTATATTCTTAATATCAAATTTATTTTTCAATGGACAATAGCTCTAGTGGTAGCTAGTGTATTTAATATTCCCTCCACCCCAATTTTTTTCTCCATAGAGAGGCATATTAGCATGTGTAGAAAGAAATTAAACAAGCTGAAAATCATAGACATATTAGCATGTGTCAAAAGAAATTGAAAAATTGAATATCTTGATATTGAGGTGAGTTCTAGTAGTCTTTGTGATTGGACCTTCATCTTTCCCAAAACAATCCTTCGCAGTTACTAATTCACTAGTGACTATGGAATATATATTAATTTCTTTTTCCAAAGGGAAAAAACCCATAATTTTATTCAAATTTTAAAAAGGAACAAAATTACATGCTAGTTGTATTCAATAAGCACAACCTTTTGGATTATGCGCATAAGAAAGAAATTAAAAAATAACAGAACTTGCGAAGGTAAGTGTGATAGTAATCACTTAACTTCTCTATATTTCCTTTCTTTTTCTGGACCTTCTACCATCCCTCCGAGTTCAACTAACCGGAACCATTGCCAAATTGCTTTCAATTTTCTTTGGTGGGAGTTATTTGTCTGAATTTAAACTTTCAGAAACATGAACTTGCTTTGTGTCCACAATCCCATTCTCTTTGTGTGCCACATTTTTCAGATGTTCATCACTTCTGATTTTGTACCATTATGCTTGTGGATTGCATTTCCATTTTGGACCGAAGCATCCCCTTCTTATGGTTTGGAGTGTTCTTCTTGATTTCTTCTCCTTCTTCCTTCATGAGGTAGGGATTAGAAGGTTATCATCCTTTTGTTTTGTGGGTCTACCCCTTTTTATTTTTTAGGCCTTTTTTTCCTTCGGGCTTGTGTTATATGAGTGTCATGTTTGGTAACATGATCAATATTTGAATGTCGTATTTTCATAATCCATAAGTTGGGTCCACTAAAATTTTTTATGTTTTAGCTAAATGCAATCAAGTAGACCTTTACTTAGGTCTATTTCTACACATATTTTGGCAAAGGCAAATAAATATTTCATTGTTCTCTCAAGATCCCTCCTTTTGCATGAAACCAGGGTGTTCCCAATTTCCTCAAGAACCTCGTGATGCAAGAAAGGAAGGGGAATATTTGGTAGCCCTGTCCATACTCGCATTGTTGAGAGTACCATCATTGTGGCATCAAAAACCAGGAACCAAGGGGTAATGAAGGGCCCCACATTTCCCCAAAATGAGGGCCCTTTTTTCAATGTTCTCTCCACATCTTCCGACAAACAATAAAGAAACCTTTTGAGAAAAAATATGTCACATTTTTTTGTCTAGGTTTTAAAACCCATTGATACAAAGCATCATATTTGGGCCAAAACCCATTAAATCTGCAGATCACTAGCCTAGACTGAAGGACAAAAAAAATTGATTTACCTATGTTATATTTACCTCCATGGTTGGCACTTATTGCTCCTAATCAAAAATGTAAGGTCCAAGATTATATTGTGGTAGATACGACAGATTAAATCCTTTTCTCTACACAACATCCTTGTAGGAAACGAAGCCTCCTAGGAATTTCTTGAGATGTCAAAATCCTATAGCCAAAGATGATCCTGAAGTTATTTCCCTTCATGAAGAAGACATTGTGTATTTACATGAAATACCAATTGTTTCTCTATTTGTTGCTTGAGATTTGTCACATAATCCAAACCCGAAACCCAAAAAAGGAAGAACTTCCAATTAAAGGATTTAATGAGGAGTTGAAAATCCCCCCTATTTCAATTCTTTAGACCCTTATCCTAGCTCAGATCAGATCATGCATGGGTTTTTTTCATGTATATTTGTCTCATTCGGAGAGCTAAGAAGATTATGTAAACCTAAATCGGGCTTTATGGCCCAATAAGACCAAAGAAAGGAACCAAAACCGGGCAAATCTAAATCAACGCTTGAGCAGAACCCATATTCACATCCTGCGCTAGGAAACCTGGCATCTAGAACCAACACCATCCTCCCATGATCTCAGCTTTCTCCATATGGGTTGTGTACCTTGCAAAAGATAGCCTTACAGACAACCTAGTCGTGGAAAGAATGAATTAAATGGAACTCTGGAATGGCCAACCTCTATCTTGCAGTTGTTGATCATCAAATATATGACATCTCCATAAAACAAAAAAGCAAAAAAATCATGTTGCAGGAAGATCCAATCCAAAATAAACTTCACTTGATGGTTACACGTGGTGTTTCCAACATTATTTGCAAAGATTAGTGTTCTTTCTCTCTAATTACTAAGATCGTTCTTGATCCATATAATTTCAAATATTCTCGTATTTTTCTCATGGTTAATTGCATGATTGTGCGAAGAGATTATGCCAATGCTTAAGTTTTCGCTTTTGCAGACCATTGTTAAATGTTGAAACCCTAGATAAGTTACATGTTAAACTTATATATATATATATATATTATATATATATATATATTATATATATATATATATATATATATATATATATATATATATATATATATATATATATATATGATATATAACATTAAATTCTCAGGCAGATTAAGGGGGCTGACGGGACATATTCACATTTCAATCTATATGCCCCATATCAGGACCAGGCTAACTTTTGGTATAGATTGGAGGAGGTTGATATCCTTAAAATTAGCTCTCTTATTGTGGTGGGTGATCTAAATTCCACCATTGCAAAGGATGAATGTTGGGGCTCGACTTGTGGAATGGATCCCCTGGCTAATATACTAAAAGAAATTATCTGTGAGTATAACCTTATGGATGTTAGGCCATAGAAATTGGTTCCCACCTGGGAAAATGGTAGAGCTAGAACTCAACACATTGCAAAGCGACTTGATATATTTCTTATACACAAAGATCTATTGGAGAGGATGGGCATGCTATAATTGAAGGTCTTAAAAACTTTCATTTTCGATCATTAGACCATCACATTAATTTGGCGAAGGGAGAAGACAAGGATGAGAGTGCCTTTCAAATTTAATCATATCTAGTTGGAACATACTGATTTTAATGCACTGATTAGGTATTTCTAGAAACAATACAGGGATACAAAGGACGCCCCTATGCATGTGATCTTTGGGAAGCTCCTTGCATTAAAATTGGTGGTAAAGAAACGGGAACGAGGAAAAAAAAAGAAGATGATCAAAGAGCTTGCAGACATCAAAGTGGACCTGGGAGGATTGGGTAAGATACTAGATAAGGGGAACCCTTCCGGATAACTCATTTATAACATCAAAGAACTTGAGGCAAAAAAGAAAAATATCTCACATGTACAGGAAGTCACTTGGAGACTGAAGAGAAGGGCACTGTGGATTAAGGTGTGGTACAGAAACACCAAATTTTTCCATATATATGAAAACTGTAGAAGATGGGTTAATACCATTTAGGGCATTAAGGATTCAAATGGCTGCATGGTACAAGAACTACCTCAGATACAATAGCCGATGACCATTTTCTTTGAGGATTATTACAAAAAGAGAGATTCATGTAGTATTGACGACTAGATCTAGGGGTTTGACTCATATCCAACCTTGTTTGATTCAAACAAAAAAAAAGAATTATAAATAGTTATAAACTTGGAGGAGGTCCACGCTATCCTAAAATATTTCACCAAGGATAAATGCCGAGGCCCAGATGGCTAGAAAATTGAGATCTTTCTGCATTTCTTTGATTTAATGGGACGGAACTTGCTAAGAATGGTAGAAGAGTCCAGACTGGGGGGTCACATCACTACTGAAATAAACTCTACATACATTTCTCTTATCCCCAAAAAGAGTGATTTAGGGACTTTCAACAACTATAGGCCCATCTCTTTATGTAATCTGATGTACAAATTGATTTCCAAGTGTGTAGCTCTTAGAATTAAGAACACATTGTCCACATACATTACACTGGATAAATATGGATTCCTATAAGATAGACGTATCCATGATGCAGTTGCAATGATGTAGGAATGTTTGCATATCATTCACACAAAAAAGATGAAATTTGGCGTTATGAAGGTGGACCTCCAAAGAGCATATGACAGTGTCAATTCGAATTTCCTAAGCATTATTCTACACAAAATTGGCCTCCAAGTATGCAACATTGAATGGATAATGGCTTGCATTACTAATGTCATATATGCAATCATTATAAATGGTTTTCCCACAAGATATTTTGGAGTTGGAAGAGGATTGAGGCAAGGTTGTTCACTTTTCCCAGTACTATTCATCTTGATCATGGATGGTCTCATTCATAAAATTAAAAATGTGTGTATGAGGGGCGAGTTCCGAGCACTCACTATGGGTCGGGGCACCTGGATCTCACATTATTGCTTTGTTGATGACATTCTAGTTTTTGGTATGATATCGAGGATGGTGTGGGCAACCTTACATAAAATTTTCAATAGGTTCAACAGGGCTTCAGGGCTACTTATGAATAAGGATAAATCGATAATACTATATAGGGAGGGACAAATGGAGGATATCAAGCACATTAAAAACCTTTATGGTGTGGAGGAAAAATTGATTAGCATTTGATTGAAGTATTTGGGTTTTAATATCAAGGAAAATAACCATAGAGTAAAGGATTGATTATGGATTGTTGATAGATTCCAAAAAAAGATAATTGGATGGGAACACAAATGTTTAACTCTTGGAGGTAGAGTCACCCTCACTCAGTTGGTCCTGTAACAATTAACGGTATATTGGGCACATCTATATTTCCTCCCTACTTCTATTATTTAGAAAATTAACAATATTATGGCTAAGTTTATTTGGGAAGGTATACTGAATATGAAACTGTTTGGTTGGGCCCTTCTGATTAAATCTTTAGGGCGGGGATTATTTAGTAAATGCCTATGGGGAGATATCATTCGATCCAAATATCTCCAAGGAATCAAGGTCATTCATTGGATGAGGGAGGAACTTGTTGGGAAACCAACTAGATCCACCATCTGGGTAAGCTTAAACAAGGTAAAATACTAGTTTCTTAAAAGGGCATGTTGGATTTTTGGCATGGGGAAGGAGCTTATCATCGGCAGGAACTGCATTCTTGGAACTATGATTGAGAGGTATTTCTCAGTTCATCTCACACGTAGCTTAAACATTAGAGGATACTTCTATCTTGATCAGGCAATCAGAACATGGTAGGGAATTATTCTTGTATGGAAGAGGGTAGTGGAAATTGGACTATCATGGGAGGTGGTCGGAGCTTGGGAGAAAATTCTGGATGAGTTGCACAATTCTGGTATCTGCAAGGTTGAGCACAAAGATCAGATGGGGTGGGACCAGAAAATGAAGAGAGGATTTATCTTTGTCTTGGACACCTATCTTTACATTTGTAGTAGCATTCATAACACACACAATGTCTATTGATTCACAAGATTTTGGAAGGTAAATATTCCAATCAAGATCATTTTATACACCTGGTTGGCATGGCAGAACAAGACACTCACCTTAGACAATCTGAGGAAGAGGAGCATGCATGGACTAGGTATATGTGTTTTATGCAGGCACAAGGAAGAGAGAAATTCACATATCTTGTTAAACTGCCTAGTTGTTGTTCATATTTGGCATAAGATCTATTTTTACTCTATTTCTCATATATTGATCACGTGTCAATTGAATCTTGCTTGATATGGTGAAGCAGAAAGACTAAACTTTGGAGAGCCATTCCACTTGTGACATTTTGGGAAATTTGGAGAACAAGAAATTTCATCATATTTGAAGGAAAATCACTTAATGTGGACCGGATTATCAATAACATTTAAACTTGGACGAGACCACTCTTGCTATCCAATTCTGGGCCACATTAGGTCTCACACAGAACAACAAGCCCATTCTTATCCTACCCAACAGGCTTCTTTGATGGCACTGAACAAAGGGGTAATTGTGGATGCGAGGTTTGGATTTGCATTGAACAAAACCAACATATAATATACATTGGGGAGGTGGCAGAGGAACCAACATGAAAGCTAAAGCAATTGCCCTATGAGGGCTACTATGGTTTGTAAACTTTCTGAATATTCCAAATCTGAAGATCTTTGGGGACTTTCAATCCATAATCAACCAAGTGCTGCAAATTTCCACTATGTCTCACCCATATCTATAGGGATGACTCTGGAACATCAGTCATCTCATGGGCACTTTTCAAGAGGTCTCCATTTAGAACATTCGCAAGGAACACAATTCTATTGTTGATGCATGTCCAAGTTGGGTATCATGGCACCACATGATGGTATGCATATTTCTCTAGAGGTGGATGGTTGTTCCATCGATGTTTAATTCCTTCCCTTTCCCTAACAAGTACTAGTCGGATTCACCACATATGCACATGCTAATGTCTCTTCACTGACGGTTGTTTTTTTTTATCAACTTCTCTATGTCTATACACTATTTCCTTTTCTGTTTTTGGCTTTATGATGGACTTTTTATTATTGTTATTTTTTTTATTTTTTTTGAGTTTTGAACTTAATATTGTGGTTCATTTGAGGATCCGTGGCCATGAGAGGCTACACTCTGGATGTATTACATATCTAGCTATGGTTTCCTTTCTTACATGTTTTTTCATTGGTTGGAATTGATGGCGCCTCCATATGGACTAGCATTAGGGGAATTTTGAAGTCTAAAATGGGCCTCCTGAGGAAATTATAAAATAATAGTGGAAATAATAAAATAATATTAGATTACATCATCCAATTTTAGAGGGAAAAAAGAAAAAACTACTTTTTCAACTCGTATTTTCAATTTATCTACTTATGGGTTTACTCAAATTTTGATGCAGGGTAGGCCTGCAATAACTAGGATATTCATTAAGCCAAGGCCAATATAACTATCGGCCTTTAGCTAGCATCGGAAGTCACCCACATCTGCTTTATTAATTAATCAAGCTTTAAGCCCCGCGGCCACACATATACATATACACAGGAAAATGCTATAATACTCCGTCCGAGCTCTTGGCCGGAACTCAAAATCATACTCCTGCCTCTATAAATATCGGTGACCCACTTCTTTGGCCATCACAACAATCCCTTGATAACCCTTCCTTTACTCCGATGCGATAGTCGCGTATCGTTCTCAGCGATTCCGATCACCATCGCATGAACCCAAATTAATAATGTTTCAATTCCATAACAGTGTTCCACCAAGGAATTGTCGTGAATTCTCTATGTAAACAGAGTTATTCACAGAACTCTGTAAAGCGACATTTGAACGCTCAATCGCCCAATATATGGAAAGTTCCAAGGAATAATGCTTCTCCTCGATTCCTCTGAATCACCACAATTCCTCCTCCCCAGCAAAATTCTGAGATTTGATTGCAAATGAACCGATACGCTGTCCAGAGAAGACCAACTTCTTCACTACGCTTTTGACCTTAGATCGGCTCTGCAAAAGCTTGAATTCCGTGAGAGTACCTTTGAATCAGAAGTCATACGGACTTTTCTAGACGTGATGAACTATGCAATTCTTAAACTGGACGCCTATGCGATTTCTTGAAATATTGTGTCTAACACTCAAAGAAAGCATGCGTACACTTGAGGGAGATTATTATCCATGGAGAAAAGTTGCTTTTCACGGCCCTTTTTCATCATATGAAGATTGCAGGGGATTATGTTGAAATATTTGTGGAGCTTGATACCCCGATGCGTATCAATCAAACTACAGGCGTATCAATATGGATTTAACATTGCCATGTTAGATTTTAAACCTTACAATTTCTTTGATTTGACACAAATAAGCTCATGCGGGGGTTTGTTCAACACTTAATATCCATTTTCAGCTAGGCGCATAAAGTGATCTTATAATTTCAACAATTACACACTTCCTTTGATAGATCTTTCCAACGATCAATATCTCAATCACATGTATACAATTTACAGGAATACATATCGAGATCAATCAGCAATTATATATTATCTGAAACACATAAAATTACTTACAACTTTAGGCTTGGCCAAATATTCGGAATTGATGGCCCCTTACAAACTGCCTGAAGGCGTCCAAACAGAAAAACCTCTGTTCCGTACTCTATTTATTTTCTCACTCTCTTTGTCTCTGTCACATATATATACAAGAAGTGTTATATTGGATGGATCGATCAGATCCTCTCCTTATTTTTATGGCCAACTTGATTAGCGATCACCAACCCTAAAGGCATCATTTAAAAAAAAAGAAACAACAGTCCCCCACGTGAATTTCTCCACCCTCTACTTTGGAAGGC
This sequence comes from Pinus taeda, assembly GCA_000404065.3. Lineage (NCBI taxonomy): Eukaryota > Viridiplantae > Streptophyta > Pinopsida > Pinales > Pinaceae > Pinus > Pinus taeda. Next base: position 57,210 of record APFE031226691.1, read on the forward strand.
ATTATTACTTAGAAACTACCCATAAAACACGGGTCTACAGTCACCTCCATCAGCATTCATCAAACCTTATCGTAATCAAACAGAGGAATTCTACTTTTTCAAACAACACATGGAAATTATGCAACGATCAACATGATCGGAGAGGGTAACGTTAATGATTTTTCTTAATTACGTACATTTGTGCTTTATGAGTGTTTTTGCTTTTAAGGATAGCCATTATCCCCTCCTTGTTTTTCTCCCACAAAATACTTCCATAATGCATGCATGGTTGTTAACAATGGTAAGTCATATCCATTTTAATCGATTTTATTTCCGCTTTAAATCTGTTTTAAAACAGATTTTCCTATTTTTCTCCTTCAATTCAGCTTATCTGATCCACTTACTCTTCACTCAGCTTCATATTCCTCTGTAATTAAGGAGCGTTAGATGCTCCTGCATCATACACCCAACCTTAAAATGAATCATGATCTCCTGATCATGTGTTCAGATTTGTGTATGCCTGGATCCCATATCTTGTGCTGTAACTTTCCACTTGCCACTGCTTCTTTCTGATGTTCTTCTCCAGGCTTCCACACTTTATGCTGCATCTCTCCACTGATTAGGCTTCCACAATCTTCTGTTGTCTTTCTTTTGCTGCTTTCCTTTTGTTTTACTGTTGCTGGCCTCTTCCAGGATACTTTCATCATCATACACCTCATTAGTTCAATTTCTTTGTCTAACAGATTTTCTCCAGCATCTTCAATAAGACCTGTACTCACAAAACAATTGTTAGAATAAAAAATATAAGGCATCAGTGCCTTACTTCCCTCTGCCAACATTTCAGTATGCTGTTCTGAATTCTCCATCTTAATCAGCACATCAGTGTGCTGATTCTCTCTGCCCAAAGAATTCTCTAAATAATTTTTAAGACTATCAACTACTCTTCCTCTCATACCATCTGTTTCCATGATGTCTTTTCCCTCTTGTTCACTGCACTAAACTCTTTCTTCAGTAATCTCCCTGTCATACTCTGGATTCTCCAACCAGTATTCCAACAATGCAATTTCTCTGTAGCATTGTTGAAGCATACCATCATCACTTATAGTCCCTGCATTCACACACAAACTTTCAGTTTGAAAATCACCAAGTTTAACAGACTCAACCGTTGCTTCACTTATCCATGCTACAGACTGATCCACTTCTTTTGCATCCATAAGAACTTCCTCTTGTGTTGTAACAGTTTCACAAGATTGCACATCCTCCTCATTAAAACCTGTAATCACATCACAATTGTCAGCTACAAAAATACACGGTTTTACATTATCTAGCTAATCTGGATTTTCCCAATAATTCAAGAAATCATTAATGATCTTCTCCTCTGTTTCACCAATGGAAACCTCCTCTGCACCTGCAAACACACACAACTCATCATTTTTAAAACCACAAGACTTTTTAGTCTTGACTGCTTCCTTCGGCACTTCCCTTTGATCAGATCTGCATGTGGAATCTTCAAATTTCATCTCTAGCACAAGAAATCTAAGTCCCTTTTTCAACAAGGCAATCGCAATTTGCCTCAACCTCCTCTGCAATTATCGCCAAATCACTCTCTTTCCCTTCAGTGGAAAGATCCATTTTCTATTCTGGTTTTCCTGTTCTTGCAGCCATTCTTCTAGTACCTGTAATTGTACCTTTATTACTGCAATCTCTCTTTCTCGAACTTCTGCAGTCATCTCATCTCTGTGGCATTTCTCTGAACCTCTTCCTCTACCTCCTTTTCCTCTAGAAAAACTCCTTCTGCCTCTTGCATCACCTTCTATGGGTGCATGCTGGGTTGAGCTACGGCTAGCTCCTCCTTTAGGTGCTGTAGATCTTCCCCTACCACATTGACTTCCTTTTCCTCCGAAAGTCCCTCTCCCTCTGGCTGACTGCTTCCTCATGAGTTTATCACTCACCATGAGTTGTACTAGCCTCTGCAGCAGCAATCTCTCTTGTTGCCACTTACCTCACCAAGCTCTCCTCACTCAGTCTTTTGGTAAGTACTGGTTCACTGCCTCTGGAACCTCTTGAGCATTCTCCTCTGCTCTCTTCAGGCTATCTCTTCAACTCACCTTCTTCTTCAGGACACTGCAATTATCCTCCTTATTCAGCCTTTAGCTGAATGTCAGGTTCACTGCCATCATCTTCTCTACAACCATAAACTGCATTTATAAATTTCAAATCAGAAAAATCATCTCACCTTTAAGATCTTGCATGATCTTGTCTTCTTTCCACTTCTGCAATCCTGTTCACTTGCAATTTTCTATGCTGCATATCAGAATTAAAATCTGATCTTCCCTTCCATCATTCATCACACATTCAAAAACACACTTTAGTTTTCGACAAACCTTCTGTTCTCATTCAAAATATATATATATATATAGATATAGATATAGATATCTTCAGTTGAGCATTCTAGCTCTGATACCACCTGATGCAGGGTAGGCCTGCAATAACCAGGATCTTCATTAAACCAAGGCCAATATAACTATTGGCCTTTAGCTAGCATCGGAAGTCACCCACATCTGCTTTATTAATTGATCAAGCTTCAAGCCCCGCGGCCACACATATACATATACACGAGAAAACGCTATAATACTTCGTTCGAGCTCTTGGCCGGAACTCAAAATCATACACCTGCCTCTATAAATATCGGTGGCCCACTTATTTGGCCATCTCAACAATCCCTTGATAACCCTTCCTTTACTCCGATGTGATAGTCGCGTATCGTTCTCAGTGATTCCGATCACCCTCGCATGAACCCAAATTAATAATGTTTCAATTCCAGAACAGTGTTCCCCCAAGGAATTGTCGTGAATTCTCTGTGTAAACAGAGTTATTCACAGAACTCTGCAAAGCGACATTTGAACACTCAATCGCCCAATATATGGAAAGTTCCAAGGAATAATGCTTCTCCTCAATTCCTCGGAATCGCCACAACTCCTCCTCCCCAGCAAAATTCTGAGATTTGATTGCAAATGAACCGATACGCTGTCCAGAGAAGAACAACTTCTTCACTATGCTTTTGACCTTAGATCGGCTCTACGAAAGCTTGAATTCCACGAGAGTACCTTTGAATCAGAAGTCATACGAAATTTTCTAGATGTGATGAACTATGCAATTCTTAAACTGGACGCCTATGCGATTTCTGGAAATATTGTGTCTAACACTCAAAGAAAGCACGCGTACACTTGAGGGAGATTATTATCCGTGGAGTAAAGTTGCTTTTCACGGCCCTTTTTCATCATATGAAGATTGTAGGGGATCATGTTGAAATATTTGTGGAGCTTGAGACCCCGGTGCGTATCAATCAAACTACAGGTGTATCAATATGGATTTAACATTACCATATTAGATATTAAACCTTACAATTTCTTTCATTTGACACAAATAAGCTCATGCAGGGGTTTGTTCAACACTTAATATCCATTTTCAGCTAGGCGCATAAAGTGATCTTACAATTTCAACAATTACACACTTCCTTTGATCGATCTTTCCAACAATCAATATATCAATCACATGTATACAATTTACAGGAATACATATCAAGATCAAACAACAATTGTATATAATCTAAAACACATAAAATTACTTACAACTTTAGGCTTGGCCAGATATTCAGAATTGATGGCCCCTTACAAACTGCCCGAAGGCGTCCAAACAGAAAAACCTCTGTTCCCTACTCTATTTCTTTTCTCACTCTCTCTGTCTCTGTCACATATATATATAAGAAGTGTTATATTGGAAGGATCGATCAGATCCTCTCCTTGTTTTTATGGACAACTTGATTAGCGATCACCAGCCCTAAAGGCAGCATTTAAAAAAAAGAAACAACAGTCACCCACGTGAATTTCTCCACCCTCTACTTTGGAAGGCATTGTTACTTAGAAACTACCCATAAAACGCGGGTCTACAGTCACCTCCATCAGCATTCATCAAACCTTATCGTAATCAAACAGAGGAATTCTACTTTTTCAAACAACACATGGAAATTATGCAACGATCAACACGATCGGAGAGGGTAACGTTAATGATTTTTCTTAATTACGTACATTTGTGCTTTATGAGTGTTTTTTCTTTTAAGGATAGCCATTATCCCCTCCTTGTTTTTCTCCCACAAAAGACTTCCATAATGCATGCATGGCTGTTAACAATGGTAAGCCATATCCATTTTAATCTATTTTATATCCGCTTTAAATCTGTTTTAAAACAGATTTTCCTATTTTTCTCCTTCGATTCAGCTTATCTGATCCACGTACTCTTCACTCAGCTTCGGATTCCTCTGTAACTAAGGAGCGTTAGATTCTCCTGCATCAAATTTCAAGCTCTCATCCAAGGAGTACTCATGTTGCATACTTTCGATGGACCCTGCTACATGAAAAACATTATTGCAATCACATTTTTTCATGTTTTTCTCATTTTTCATGTAGCAGGGTCCATCGAAAGTAAGCAAACATGGGTAGTCCTTGGATTAGGAATTAAATTTTGCATCCAACAAATACTTCCACTTGAAATTTCAGTTTGGGAGATAAGTTGAAAATAGAAGTTGAAAAAGTAGTTTTATTGTTTTATTATTTTTTAATATTTTTACTTTTTTAGCCAAAAATGGTGAATCATCCCCATGGTTGACATCATCCACTTGAATCCTATTGGTTCTTATAAAGTTGTTTTTGTTGTATAATTTTTCTTAGGAGATCAATTTTAGACCTCAAAGTTTCGCTAAATGATGTACTTGTTTTTCATATATAATAATAACCAACGTTTTTTTCCATACTGAATTAATATATAATATATATAAATATTAATATATATATATATAATTAAAAAAAAAAAAAAAAAAAAAAAAAAAAAATTAATTAGTATTCCAAATCAAAAATTGATACTTATCTCCTAGTATAATCTCCATCATTAAATCTTACCTTAACTTAGATTTTATTTTTTATTAAAATAATAATAATAATTAAATTAAATTATTATAATTAATTTAATTTTAACTTCTCTAAATAGAATTGTTTGGAAAAATACAGTTTGTGGGACTAGTTAAAGAGATGTGTTTCTCTTAAGAAGTCATAGCTTCAAATAGATCTAGTAGAATAATATATGCTTGATAACTTAACAATCAAATCTCTTCCGTGAAATAATCCCTTTAAACCTTAAAATTAAATTAAATTTATAATAATTATAGATATACCCTTGTTTAATCTTATTTTTTCCATATTATACTAAACCACATTAATGGGTAAAAAAAAAACAAATAATACTCTCCTCTAATAAATCCTAAAATTATTTTTAAAATTAATTAAACATTTTTAATTTTAACAACCACATTAGTCGGTTAGAAAAAAGTTTACAAATAATACAAACCTTTAATAAATCCTAAAAATATTTTTCAACTTAATTAAGCCTTTTAACTTTAACAACTTAATCAACCATATGATAATATATATAATTGGCTAGTTTTACTTTTAGCCCTTAACTTTTGATTTTAATTTTGACTTTTCTCTTCATATTGCTTCAATGGATTAATCAATTTTCATGACAAAGCCAATACAACGCCTTCATAACCATGGTTTTACTTTAATAGCTACTTCATCAATTTTCACTAAGAAAGCCAATACAACGGCTTCATAACCATGGTTTTACTTTGATAGCTACTTCTTCATCCATTTTCACTGACAAAGCCAATACAACGGCTTCATAGCCACGGTTTTACTTTGATAGCGACTTCTTCATCAATTTTCAGTGACAAAGCCAATACAACGGCTTCATAACCATGGTTTTACTTTCACGTGAGTACATAATCTTTGGTATATGGAACATTTTCTTTCAACCTTTGACCTAATTTCCGCCATTCGTCTCTTTTTATGTTCTTCGCTTTGCTTTTTAATCAATTTTTCACCACCACAGCGGATGGGTGGATCAGAAAACATAACTCTTCGATAACGACGGTTCCTGATGGCGACTTCTTCATATTCAGTGGTACCCAAATTGATAGAACGCTTTATGAAAATGACTTCTTTCCTGTTTCCTGTTGACTGCTACCTGAGTCGATTGAGTTCATATAATGAATTGTCCGCTGCAGATTCCAATGCTGGCGGCATATATCTGTTCCAAGAGAATACTTGATAATCTCGCACAAAGACGTATATTGGCTTCTGCGATAATGATATACAAATAATTTCATTATTTTTTTGAAGGTCGTGTTTCAGTTTATAAATAGTCGTAATAAATTATATTTAAATGTTGCTTATTCATATATGTATATCGAACTGTATATATCATATTTCGTATATTATTGCTAGAAACATATTATTTACAGTATAACATTGCTTCTTGTGCACAGAACGTTTGTGCTCATCTTCTATGTTATAATTAATTCAAGGCACCACGGTTTCATTGGTGGTGTATAGACAGCAACTTCTTAATTTAGCGGCACGCTGCCTATTGACTTCACAAAAATTTTTCTGAAGAATGACTATGGACAGAGCAATCAATTCGTCGCTCACTTTTATTTTTTTTACTGAAAAGTTGCGATTTCGATAACGAAATTCTGTAAATTTTGTCACTCTGAAGAGATTCCTAAATAAATTTATAGATCCATTTTTATTGCAGTCTCTCTGTCCTTTAGTAACATGCAGGAAAAAAATATTTTCAGATGGTGTTAGTGTGAGATTAAATATATATATATAAAATTGCAGATAGTGTTAGTTAGCTTTTAATATATATAGTTTATTTTATTTATTAAAAAATGGATATAGATAGCTATAATGAGTATTATCATACAAATTAAATGATAAAAATTCTAGAAATTAATAAATTTTTAATTTTGTTTTAAATAGTATTATTATAATAATAAATAAATTAATATATGAGTTTAATCTTTATTTATTTTTTTTAAATAAATAGGGAAAATGACATATTTACCTTTGAGATAAAATTTCAATCTTTTATCAGCTAATATTAAAAATATTCAGTGGATATTTCATGAGGTTAGATTCTTACGCTACTAATAATTCTTGATTATTTAAATTAAAATTTTAGAAATCTTATTTCAAATAGAGATATCTAGGAGGGTAATTATAAATTGATTTTAAAGTTAGATAAAAGTGGCATATCAAATAAAAATAACAATAATAAATAGTACTATTATTGAAAATAATAATAATAAATCATTATTGTTCACCCTTTCTACAGGACAACCCACATCATTTTGCATCGTTCTTCATCAATAAGATGAATGGGCACAACATGTCAACTCATAGAGATGAGGAGGGTTGTCAACCCTTCATAGGTGATCTATCGCTTGTTGATGGAATGCGTTGCAAGCTCACCCAAAATTTAGGTGATGATGGATCTCAGAAATAATGAAATCTGTAGGAATTGACTATTTGATGGTCTTGCAGAAGTTACACTAGATTTCATGGAAATTATCAAGAGATGAACAAATATGATCCATAATCATAATCTACGAAGTGAACCCGATCAATAATGGGATATAATTTTCCTGAATTTTGGTGAATTCTCATTTATTCACAAAGTTGTAGTTACTTTGAGCAGAGCTCTACAAGCCTCAGGCTAACTAGCTCTAATTTGAATAACCTTTCCAAAGGGGAAACACGAGCTAGTGTCTTCTAATTGGGAGAAAGCCAAGATACCAAGTTACTAATCCACCATAATGGAAGGCCCTGGCATTTCTTAGCATTAAAGCCAACCTTTTAGTGTCATGGATGTCTTCATGGTTTGGAAGGAACTATTAGTCTTGAATACTGAGAGGGTGGGGTAGGGCCACAAGTGTGAATCGGTATTATAAGATTCTTTACCCAAAATTTAAATAGGCATCCCACAAAACACAAATATTTTTACACGGAAACCCATACGAGAGAAAACCATGGAACGACTTCTTCTTTATATATGAATGTAGGCACCAAACTACTATTGCATTGTTTGCAAGCACCCACTTGTAGGAGACGCCAACCCCCCTTTTTGATCTATGGTTTGTATATTGTTTGTTGTTGATCCAATTAGCTCTCTGGTCTATTTTCTGCAATCTGTTCTCTACACCTAATTTGTACTTTGTCTTCAACCATTCTACTCACTGTAATCTGAATTTATCTTTTCTCTACATGTTCTCCTCTAATCTACCCGCCACAACATTCATATTTATACACTCAATCACACTTACTATCACACACATTCACATAATTATATTGTTTTCTTACACAACATTCAAAGTTGTTTTCATAGTCACACACACTTGCTACCCTCTTCTCACACCTACACTCTATCACGCCACAATTTGCTTGACAAGGTGTTTTATATCTTATTGTTATTTCCTCTTACCTAGATTTTACAATGGTTTTCCACCCATGATAAAATCATCACCATGGTATAGCCCCATGGCAATTTTTTTCACTATATCAAAACAAATTCACCAATTAAATTACTAAATTTATTAACACATTCTAAAAAAAATTGGATATCTCCATTTAAAAACTCTTGTTTATATGAATTTTTTTGTGCCTTAACCATATGGATCTATGGATCTTCCAAACCTTCAATAGTTATAGTTGGCTTCTAAAAGTGGGATGATATAAATTTTTTTCTGGGCTTATGGCTTTTTTTAGGGCAAGCTTATATTTTGCTCTTGAAATTTCCTAAGGGCATGAGGAACCTGATTAAGTTTATTATCAGGTTTATGAGTTGTGATATGAATAGATGACTTAAGTAGATCCTAAGATCCATTTGTATATTCTAGCAGCAACCTAAAATGCCTGATAATAAGCTTTTGTCACAGTTGGGTTTATTTGACCCCGCAACAAACCACTTGTCTTGAACAAAAGCATGCTCACTAATTCCATTCTGTATATGTTACTATTATTTGTTAGTGAATATGGAAAACCATGTTGGATAGATTTTAATATCCCACATGTTGAAAGAAGAGTAGAAAACATTAAGTGATTGGGTTGAATACATGCTCGTCACATTAGGAAAAATATTTTCAGGACATCCTGATGAGAGCCATGCATGGCACAAACTAAAATCATGAGATTCCAATGAAAAAACATCTCATTCAAGCATCTCATCAAAATCTCCATGAGCATTCACTGCACTTCTACACTTGATATACGTGTCGATAGTCATATTTCCCAAAACAATGTCCCTTGTTAATCCAAGTTTAATGATGTGAACATGGATTCCCCCGCCCTTTGATATGAATTTATTTTGAATGTAGCTCTGCAAGAGATCAACACATGCCACGATGAATTTTGTTATCATCGTGTATGTATATTTTTACTTGTAGATTCAACAGCTTATGTGATATGCTAAAACATAAGACAAAGATCTACTTTACTCATCAGCAGAAACCAAAATTGATCAATGAAAATACTAAGCAAAAAATGAAGAATTTCAATCACACATAACACAACATTTACTGGGAAAGAAATTGTTCAAAACCTCAACCATCTATATTGCATTAACCAAAAGATTTGAGAAGGAAATGCGATACTTATTCAACCCAAACAATTCCTACACAGGTACAATCTATCTCTCTGCTTCACCAGCAAGCCTTGGATGAATACAATATGCTCTGCTCAGCCTGCACAAGTATTTTCTATCCTCTGCCTGACTAACTTCCTTTGGCCAACACTTAGCCAAATTCCTAGCCTTCCAAGCTCCTACTTTCTTGCACAATTCCTTGGGTAATTAGCCCATATTTAATTGGGAAATTATCTCTCCATAACTGTGCAATCGATCCATAGGCCTTCTACTGATTTCATGCACCATCTGTACAACTTGGAAAATTATACAACTGATAATACATTTTCCCTGAACTCTAATCTCAAATGGGTTTTCCTGTGAACTGAAATGCATGAGTTATTTATGATTGAATCTTCAATTAACTGGTGGGGCAGTGAAGTTGCACTGAAGTTGATCCCCACTACTAGACCTCCTACTAGTTTCTCCAACTGATTGAATTAGTCTAACTGACTTTAACTCAGTTAGACTGAGTTAATTAATTACAACTGAAAAGAACTCGACCTGGACCCCTAAAATTTAGGTATCACTATACATGACTCTAGATAGACTTCCAATGTGAATATACTGAACCAACTAAGTCAACTTAACTTAGTTAACTGCTACTAGCTGCTATGAGAATATAATTACAATTTAATTCCTATTTTAATTCAAGGACAAATTAAATTAGAATTTCTAGATGTTATTTTTAACATTTCTTGTTACTATTTTCAACACTCCCTCTCGAAAAGAAAGAAATTCAACTTTATTGCTGATTTGGTACCTTTGGAATGTTCTGCATGCCACTCTTCTCTCTAGTGTTGTTGCTGCTGCAACTTCTGAAACTAAAAAATCATCCAAACTTAATCAATATGATGCATTTGTCACTAGTGTCTCTCACTGCTACTAGCTACTGCATTGTCTACTGAAAACTCTATGCTCCCCAGTATTTGACTGCTACTAGTCTCTGCCTATGTCACTCTAACATCTGACTGTATCAACTGCCATTAATCCATCTTGCTACTCTATATTATGGGCTCCCATAACATGGTAATGATCCATGGGAAAAAAATCTCAATGGACCATGCCCAAATTTCTACACTCTTGGGACTATTACTTCACATCGTCCCACCTCTCAACTAGAGGTATGGTTGTATGTGCTCCCTCTGCCCACTTGCCCCAAAATTTCCCCCTACTGGAGGTCTCTACTTGAGTGGATGTCTCCACTTGGTCTTTGATTCGCTTCTCAATTTGTGGCTGCTCCACAACTTGTTAAGCTTGCTTTTAAGGTTACATCTGAGGCTACATGTTGAGAGGTAATTCATGCTCCCTCTCAGCCACCATGTCTTTAACCTTTTTCTTGCTCCTAAAATCTTTGCATGCATCTTCGACCTCGAGAGCATACAAGTTCTTGACTTACACATCGATTTGTTTCATCTGTCCTGTGGTGATGTGTCTACAAAAAACCTTCCCTTTTCAAAATATCACATTGTTTGGGCACTTTGGAAACTCAGTTCTGCATTGTAACTGTCTTGCCGTCACAATATTTTCTAAGAAAAAATTGATTTTAAGTCGGCGATATCTCCCTCATTCGAACTTCGATTCAGTCGATTAATTTTTGTTTTTATTTTTTATTTTTATCTCAGTATTTTTTCACAAGGAATCCATATCAGATATTTTTTTTAAATTTTTGCACAAAAAAAATTCAGATCTGCTCTACAAACTCATTGCCCAAAAAATTCATGCTCTGATACCTTGTATATTTTTACTTGTAAATTCAATAGCTTATGTGATATGATAAAACATAAGACAAGAACCTACTCTAGTCATCAGTGGAAACCAAAATTGATTGATGAAAACAATAAGAAAATAAGAATTTAAATCACGCATAACACAATATTTCTCTAGGGAAATAAACTACTCAAAACCCCGACTATCTATATTGCATTAACCATAAGATCTGAGAAGAAAATACAATGCTTGGTCAAACCAAAAAATTCCTGCACAAGTAAAATCTATCTCTCTGCTTCACAAACAAGCCTTGGATGAATACAATATGCTCTGCTCAACTTGCACAAGTATTTTCTATCCTCTGCCTGACTGACTACTTTTGGCCAACACTTGGCCAAATTCCTAGCCTTCCAAGCTCCTACTTCCTTGTGAAATTCCTAAGGGAATTAGCCCATATATAATTGGGAAATTCTCTCTCCATAACTCCGCAATCCATCCATAGGCCTTATACTGATTGCATGCACCATTTGTACAACTTGGAAAATTATACAACTGATAGTACGTTTTCCCTAACTAATCTCAATTGGGTCTTCCTCTCATCTGACATGCATGAGTCATTTATGAGTGAATAGTCAATTAACTGGTGGAGCAGTGAAGTTGCAATGTATCTGATCCCCACTACTAGACCTCCTACTAGTTTCTCCAACTGATTGGACTAGATTAATTGATTTTAAATCAGTTAGACTGAGTTAATTAATTACAACTCAAAAGAACTCAACCTGGACCCCTAAAATTTAGGGATCACTCTACCTGACTCTAGATAGACTTCCAACTTGAATTTAATGATCCAACAAAGTCAACTTAACTTAGTTAACTGCCACAAATTGCTATAAGAATAGAATTACAATTTAATTCCTAATTTAATTCAAGGACAAATTAAATTAGAATTTCTAGATGTTATTTTTAACATTTCTTGTTGCTATTTTCAACAATGTACATTCTACACTTAATGTAAAAGGATGATTTAACTAATATTCACAACTTTTCTTCTTCCTGTGATTGTGTAAATGTTATGGGACTGTCCTCTCTAAAACTATGATGCTCTATCTTTTCACCTTCAATATCTCAAGATGATATTTTTTATGGTTTAAAAAAAGAAGATTTTGTAGCCATCTTCTCTCACTTGAGAGTAATATTTCTAGTTCTTGTAAGCTCTATTGTCCCAAATTTGCTCAAATTCATGTGGGATACAACAATATTCCAAGGTCTCCATTTTCATTAATAGTTTATAAAATTATTAGATGCATTAATCACTCAACCTCTTAATATTTTCACTAGTTCTAACACCTCAGCATGGTGGGTGGCATTTACATTGAGTTTCACAAGCATTAGTTCCTAGAGTACTTATGGCTCCTTTGAAAGATCCTCTACCTTCCAGACAATGACAAGCTTATAGAGTTGTTGGGTGATTTGCTGCAACACTCTGTCATACTAAAACAACAATGGTGAACAGTAATTTGTCCTAGTTAATCCCAACTACCAATAACTCAATGTTGTATCTTCTTCAGGTAAACATGCCTACAATGTGGTTTATCATCCCAATTTTGTCCCTAATGAATAAAGAGACTGTGTAACATTTGACCTTTGATATAGTTCTCTAGGGAGATATATTAGGTACTTCCACTTGCATGTTTTCTCTGTAATGAAGGGAATTGCCTTTACAATGAAGGGCGTTTCCCTTATTGTTTAGAGTTAAAACAAAGATTTTCCTTGATGGAGCTAATTGAACTCATAATCCACTAGAAGAAATGAGTATTCTAGAACCCGATGAATATGTGAATAAATGTAGTAGCCACGAAGTGTCACAACATTCATATGCTTTATATCACCCAATTCATCAAGATATCTTTGAAAATTGTGATATCAATCAATGCTACTTATAGTAATTCCTTTTATGCCAAAGGTTGTATGTTCATTTATGACCAGATTTTAGACTATCCCATAACCATGAGTTCCAACAATGTCATTATTTTTCAAACTCAATGTCTTCTTTAACAGAGTTTCATAGGTAATGGATCTCTTTCCTAATGAGTAGAACAAGAAAATTTTACCACTTTTTGTTGCTACTAGCATCCAACCTTATTTCTTCAATAATTTTGACAACCTGTGCCATATTTGACCTCTCAATTAGATTTTGATTTAAGCAATTATAGGAAACAATAAAGGCTTATTTCATCTCTTTCCTTGTCAATGCATCCACCAAAGAAGGATCAAATGCATGCTCTTCACAAGGAAGTAAGGTGAAGGAAGTAAGGTGCTTCTAATTGGATTTGTAGAGACTCGTGTGCTCAACCTCTTGACTACTTGTTAAGCCATCAATGGAAACTCATAGTTAACAATCTCCCCCATTGGAATTGATGGTAGCACCACTAGACATATTCTAGTCATTGATGTACGTTGGCTGAGAACTCCCCATATTTGCTAGCTAACTCTTCTCCCATCTGCAGGCAGAATCTTCTTCTCCTCATGTTTGTTTCTTTTCACCCCTTTGACATGAATGGAAAATGAATTCATGATTTATACCCCCCATATGCTTATTCATTCTTTTAACTCCTAATGGAATCATAACTCTCTTTGAAAACAAATTATTTGTCTCTGGTACTCGACCTATGATTGCTTCTATATGAACAATGCTTTTCTCATGTAGTACACTTAGTGAAAAAGGCATGGTGTGGTGAATTGTTGTTATCTACTGGTCCTTTTACTGATAAATTAAAGGAGAGATCACTCCCAGTATTTGTCTAAGGTACTTTTGATGGTGTTGGAAGTCTGCCAATATAAGGGTTCTTCCTAGTATGAAGTCCCAACTAGACCTCACATTGTTTGAAGTAAAAGCCCCAATCGGAAAATAAGGCCAGCTACCATTATTCTTAGGAATTTTCTTTGGCTACAACTATCAACATAAGAGATCAGACAAACAATATTTGAAACAAGAAAGTAATTTGATACTATGAAGCATACAATTACAATGTATATAAGGTGCTTTAACAAAATGGAAAAGGGAGAGTGAGCCTCTATAATAAAATTAATAGTATTATCCTAAGAGAGACACACAAGAGCATGGAAAAAATCATTGACTAACCTACAAAGTAGTTAACAAGATAACAATGACCATAAAAAAAGTAACAATGCATGTTTAAAAATATTCATACCTAATCCAATGAAATAATTCATTCTAATTCGTATGTGTTAACATAAACATACACCGCAAACAATGAAAAAATATTCTCATAATCATTCATGACATATGCATGAAAGTGCATCAGATCTGAGTAGCTTCATATATTAAGCGAAAGTCCCAAGATATGCAATTATAATTTTGCCACACTAGCGCCAATAGTGGAACATTAAGTCACTACTTGCTCCTCCTAAGAAAGATATTCTCTCCAATGCCAATCTAGAGAGAATCCAAGGTGAAAAGTCCAAAGTCCTTTCTCTTGAGATATGAGGGTGTATTTATAACAAATTAGGTGACTCTCCACCTCCCATGTGACTCTTGACCTTCCCTCGTGATTCTTGAGCTCCCATGTGAATTTTTGAATTCTTATGTCACCATTGAGCTTCTACATGACTTTAGAACTTTCTAGTGACTTTTCACATTCCATGTGGGACCTTTGGGCTTTGTTAGGATATTCCGACACATAGGAAATAGTTAAGTTCAACTTGGTTTAGTATAGAGTTAGGTATAGAGTTAGGCAAAGTGTGTTTCTTTACCGTTGTACATTTTGTAACTTACAATCCGACGGTCACGATATGTAGTGATCTGACGGTTCATTCTCTCCTCGG
>APFE031226694.1:7673-17802 GCA_000404065.3 Pinus taeda
TAAATTTAGGGGGGATTCTTAAAATTTTCCTTGCATGGATTTGACCCTTGATGGCTAGCATGGGCAGTTTGATGCCTATATCTTGTACTTTCTTAGTCATTTGTCAAGGTTGGACTCTTGTGGATGCATTGAGCTACTTTTTACATCACTTCTGCAGTTTGGCAAGGAAATAAACCAGGGTTTGCAACATTTTGTGAGACTCTTGTGGCAATGTGAATTAGCATTTTTTTCTTCTCTGTAATTCAGTTTATCTTATGTTTATGTGTGCCATCATCTCTCTCTTTCTGCATAACTAAATGAATCAAGTTTCAAAGGTGGAATTCGTTGGTTTTTTAGTGCTCTACCTTGGGGTTTATTTAGTTCTACATGTTTTCTACTATTTGAAGAGGACTCATGAAACTTGCATGCCCTCTCTAGCTCCTCACCAGTCTTTAGACTCACCATTACACTCATTTAAAAGTGCTAAAACATTTGCCTACCTCGCCCCACAGAAACCTTTGCAAATCTGTGTTCATTTCCCGGACCCAAAGCTGCCTTCCCCATCTGATCCAGCAACCAATCATAAAAATCAATCAAATTCCTCTGAGCAAACATACCTAGCCTAAAATTAGTTTTTATATTAGTCATCTCAAGCCTTATTTGTCATATTTTCATTGATATTGACAAGGAGAAAGCCCTCTCTCGACCTGGTAGGGCTAGCTACCAGGTTAAGTGTGGTTTGATGTTACCCTAGACCTGCCTTTCTCAGCTTGAGGTAAATTTAGGCCATAACACTGGTGCTGTACTAATCTTTTCTTTCAAGGTGTTGAAGGATTTCTATTGTTTGCCTCCTCACTGAAACACCTTTCTTAATCCTGTTAAAGCATGTAAGGGAGCTGCAATCAAGGAAAAGTTAGCAATAAACTTTCTCCAATATTGTGGTGCTCCTAAGAAGCTCCTAACTTCTATAGCAGATTTGGGTTTAGAACAGTTCACAATGACTTCAAACTTAGAGGGATATATCTTCAATTCACCACCCCCTACAATATGACCCAAATAGTTCAAAGATGTTTTGTCAAATTCACATTTTGATAATTTAACATAGAGATTTTCTCTTTTCAAAACATTTAGAGTCTGCTTTACATGCTTTAAATGTTCTTCCCATGTTTTACTGAAAACAAGAATGTCATCTAAATATACAATTACAAAATAATCAATAAAAGCCCTGAGTACATCATTCATAACTCTCATGAAAGTGGCAGGAGCATTAGTTAAGCCAAAAGGCATAACCAGCCATTCATACAGTCCTTGCTTTGTTTTGAAAGTAGTCTTCCATGCATCTTGTTCTGCTACTCTTACCTGATGATAGCCACTATGCAAGTCCAACTTGGAAAAGTAAATAGCTTCTTTCAACTGATCCAATAGATCATCTATGTGAGGAAGAGGATAATGATTCTTGATCGTTATTTTATTCAGTACTTTGTAATCAATGCACATCCTCCACGAACCATATTTCTTTCACACCAACACAATTGGAGATCCGCATGGTGATGTGCTTGCTCTTATGAACCCTTTATCGAGCAGCTCTTGCACCTGCTTCTTGATCTTTGCATTCTCTAAAGCAGATAACCTATACATTTTGATGTTGGGCAATGGAGCATCTTGCTGCAAATGAATATCATGTACTATTTCCCTTTTGGGTGGCAGACCTTTAGGTTCTTGAAATAGGATATCATATTCTGAAACAAATTTTTCTATTGACGCATCCCCTGATGATGGACTCACTTGGTAGTCTGAAACGTTAGGTTCACAAAACTCTATAACAGGTCATTCCTCCACTATCTAAAACTTTTTCTAAATCAACTTTCTATTTAGCATCATAACCTTCAAATACATTGGTTTTATCAGGGTTCTTTTCCTTTACAACCATTAGTAAAAATTGCTTGCATGAATTTACGATTCTTTTCCTCTGCCCTGAGTTTATGAGAGTGTAGTTATTTTTGAGCTGATGAGCTCTTACAATATATTTTATTCCATCTTTTGTGAGTTGATACTTATTATTAGTTCTATAGAAAATGGCTTTTCTATCATACAAGTAAGGACTTCCTAAAACAATACCACATATATCCAAGGGAACTATATCTAACTCAACCTCATCTACAAAAGTTGACCCAATAGCAAACCTAAGTTTACATTGTCTAGTCACTTGTAGCTTTGCTTTATCACATACCCAACCTAATGGACATGGCTTCTTGTGAGGTGTGTTTAGTAATCCCAACTTCTTTACAATTGTTTCAGAAATCAAGTTTACTTGTGAACCACTACACTATCAAATAAAGTATCAATCTTTTGATGCTTGGAAATAACTCTAATATGAAAAATCTCATGTCTTTTCCTCTCATTGTCTTCATTATCAATAGATTGTGTAGAATTACTAGTAGATGCTTCAGAATTTTTACCTTTTATTCCTGTGGTTGTGACTGTTGTTTCATCACCTAAGTTTGACCCCAAATCTTTTTGAATGGTAGCAACAACCTTCTTCTTCTTACCACTGAACTTCTTGGGTTTCAACTCCAAATGCAAAGACCAACAATGTTCATAATCATGTCCATCCTTCTTGCAGTGAGTGCACGAAGGTTTGTCTTTCTGTACAGTGTTTTTCTTTCTCTCTTTCCATTTCTGCTTCTGCTTTTACTTGTTCTTGCTTGCAGTGGGTTTTGATGATCCCCCAATCTCTAGGTTCACATTCTTGCCTCTAGCCTCTAGATGTGTAGCCTGAACTAGTACCTCATCTATGCTAGTAGGGTTAAACATGAGAATGGTGTGCCTCAAATAGCTATGTAGACCACCTATATACTTCAACAAAGTTTCAGGTGAGTCTAGAGAAATTCCTAGAATTAAAGCTCTTTTTCTAAATTCCTGGGTATAGCTTTGTACACTTTGCCCCTTTAATTGGTGAAGAGTTTGCCAACTCATCATTGCTTGCTACATATAAGCTAGTGGATAGAATTGTTTTTTAATGGTAGAAACAAATTCACTCTAGGTAGAAATAATTTTACCATGCGTCTTCAAATCAACTTGTGTCCTGCCTTCCCACCACACTAGGGCAGTTCCTCTAAGGCGAAGGCTAGCCAGCTAAATCTTTCTCCTTTCTGAATCGATGTTCTACACCCTGCAATATACATCAATTTGTCTAATCCAGTTATCTAGCTTTTCTGCATTTAATTCTCCATCATATATTGGCAAATCAAATTTTACATCTAATTTAATCAAAGGGCTACAAGGAGGTTTTGATGGAGGAGGCTCTTCCCTTTTCCCTTTGCCTTCTGAATGGACATCTAGAAGAGGTTCCTCTATTCCTTTGTCTTGTTTGGAGGTTGAAGTATCTTCACCTCGACCTTTCATAAATTCTCAAAACATCTCTTCTAACATGGCTCTTATGGTCATGAAACTGTCCATGAACTGAGAGTTTGATTCCAAGGGAATTTCTTCTGCCATTTTCCTCCTAGGATAGACTCTTCCTATTTCTGGGTTAGTCTCAAGCAGTTGTCCTTCTCCTAATTTGAGCTTTGACCTAGTTAACATTCAACAATCCAACACAAGCTTGTCTAACCTTAGCAAACCTAAAGCTCTGATATCACTTAATCTGATACTGAGATCTTAGACAGTTATTAAGGTATTACAGACTCATGTGCATGGATTTGCCTATGTTACTTTGTGCAATGGATCGATAAGATTGTAAAATACATAGACAATGAAGCAATTAAAGAATATAATAAACAAACACACATAAACACAACAAGTTTAATAAGGAGTTCACCCAACACTCCTGGGCTACGTCTCCTGGTCTAGCCTTCAGTGGTGACCTCTCTATTATGTCTTCAGAAGCAGAGTTTTTACAAAAAGTGAGCTCAATTTGAGTCTCGCACAACAGATACAAAAAAATAAGGCTTTACGTTGATCCCCCAAGTCTTTTTGAGTACACAGACTCTCCTAACTAACTATCTATCTCTGTTTGCTCTTTGTCTCAACACTTCTTGCCTCTGTCTCTATTAGTCTGTGGCTTTAAAGCCAATCGGCACTATCTATTCGTTTCTCCTTTTCCGGCTCTCTGGCTTCCTGACCTCTGTCCACTCAGATCCCCCTCTGAGCATTAGCAATCATTGCTAAACGCTTTTAGGGATCATGGCCACCTGTTCTGTAACGGAATGAGTCATCGAGCCTTTGAAATCCCCAGAAACAGTGTTCTCTTTGTACAAAGAGAAATACACTAAAACTTGTGAAAATTTGCCAATTTGTCATTTATCGGATTTGAAACACTATAGATTCTACCTTATAACTCCTCTCGAGTCCACCTTTATATCGCATATCGCATCTCCACTGTTGATCTGGAAGATATAGATCCAACGACTGTGGTTCATTTCGTGCGGCCCATGCATATGGGAGTTAACCACCTGAAAAGAGTGGTTTTCTCTCTCCAGGGCCTCGACATGTGGCAACCAATATATGGACTCGGGTGGAGCTCGACCAAAACCTCTTACCGCCTTCAGTCCTCCCGAAATTTTGCTTGTATCGTGATTTCCCTTTGTATTTAAAAATACATTAAAACATTGAAAATCCCACAAAATGGCTTTAGATGGACTTGAAATATTATATATCTGCTTTCATAAACCCTTTCAAGTCCAGTTTCATCGCATCAGTGCTTTCTCCTTTGTATTTCATTTATTTAACGAAAACGCGAAATACAAAGGAAAACCCTGTTTTCTGGATCTCAAAATATATATAATACAATCTATATTTCCATCAAGTCCGGTTATCACGAATCATATTTATACCAGCCCCGCTCCATTGTAATGCTTGAATGTGATGTTGCAATGCAGTTGATTGCAATCGCATATCGCACATACCCAGGGCCATTTGTAATCGCTCCTCTGTAATCACCGATTGCGATATCACAATTCAACTTGGGCCGTCGATCTGTGCGCTTGATCGATGATCCTTGTTCACTGTGCTGATCGCTATCACAATATCTATGTGGTAGCCTTTGATAGCCTCCTTCGATTGTGATTTGTCGATCAGATCTATACTGTTGATCGGCCAGATCTGACGGCACCCATGCAAATTAGTTTTAAGCCGCTGATACTCTGTTTTTCAATGTTTTCTCTATGTTTTTGCCTCCTGATAGTGTAATTTGACTTTTTAAAAGGATCTTCTTTTGTGACAATCTTGAATGTTTAGAAGACTTTGAAGACTTAGAGGGTTTTCTAGGATCCCTTTGGATCAAGGGTTGCCCCACAATGATAGTGAGATTGCGTGATAAAGGAACTCTCTAGCCTCCCCTAACTCAGAACCTACAAATGATGAGGTTTGAGTCGCGTGAAGAGGACCCGAATGTAAACATCGTGCTCTGAAGTGGTATCACGATAGGAGATGACAAGGGTAGGTAGCCCGAAGAAAGTGCCTAGGTTCGCAAGGCTCCAACAAAGGAACCAGAGTTCGATTTGGAGCACACGAAGGAGACATTCATGGAAGCTAAGAAGAGCTTCACAGAGGCCTCCACTTTAGGTAGTAAAGACAAACTAGAACCGGAGATGGACCCATCAATGCTTACTACCTTTCTGGAGACATGCATGAAGGTTCTGCACGACAGTAAGGTTATGAAGGGACTGCAAGAACTCATCACTAGGCACGCTGGGTCAGGAGAACCGTGCATACTTCGGAAGCTCAGGAACCACACAACGCGAACAGGAAGGGAGATGAGTTTGACTACGCAAATCGGGGAATATGAAATGGATCAATATGAAATGGAAGCAGACATGGGAGCACATGGGTAGGCCTGCATTGCAATGATCTCCTATTCAATTGAGAATGGCAAACCAACAAAAGATCCTACCAATGGGAATATTACAGGGAATAATGGTAGATATCGAAGATGCGAGCACGCTTGTAGATTTAGAAGTGATAGAGATTGTTGATGACAACAATCACTATCCAACACTACTAGGAATAGATTGGGCCACTAACATGAATGGAGTAATAAATCTAAAGAAGTGCAAGATGATTTTTGAGAAAAAGTCACTACACGTAGTGGTACCTTTAGACCCTGTGGAAGGATCACGCTACATAGAGCCAGTGCGCAATGATGAGATAAACGACGATCTAGACTGTATCTACAAGATAACTGCTTGGGAACAGGATTGGGTGAATCTTATAGCGGATGGCAAGATTTCGTGGGAGCGTGAAAGCTCCTGCACATCAGATTCAGACGAAGAAATAGAACGATGGCAGAACTAGTTACATGAGGTAACCACGCTCCATTGCAACATGATGGTAAAATCAATGTGCTACGTGATAACAAAGGTAAGGGATCTGCCTATGTATGATGGATTGACAACGGTGGATGAATTCCTCAACAAATTTGAAAGTGAGGTGCCAGAAAAACAGTGGTTCGATGCTCTAAAATGGGCACTACGCGTTACGCCCGCAAGGTGGTGGGGTATGTGCCAACAACATTTTTAGGACTGGTGCGAATGCAGAAGTGCGATGCTTATATGGTTTGGAAAGCCTTAGCTACATATGGAAGCCGGGTATGATGGAAAAAACAACCTGCATGCCCACCTTTCCAAATGTGTACAGGCATATGGTACGCCACTTGCATGAATGCACACCATCCTCATGATAGGAAACAGGAACAAAAAGCAGGAATGGGCAAGAAGATGGCGCGAACAATGAAGTATGGTAAGACCAAGCACACCAAAGATTATCCACAGGGAATCCTTTGACAAGGTGTGCAAAGTGCTAAACACGGTCCACCATGTGAAATGCACTAACTGGGACCTGCATGTACCAGTGGTTCTATGGGCTTATAAGACCATGTGCAAAACCCTGACTGCGCAACCACTTTCAAAGCTGAAGTATGAAGCAGGGGTTGTAATCCCTATGGAGCATGTGAAGCCTAGCCTGCGCATAGCAGTGCTCACAGGGATGACGGACTGCGAAGCTCTGGAAGGAAGGTTCACGCAATTGGAAGAACTTGAGGAGGAACGGTTCTTGGTTGGCTTTCATCAACAGGTACAAAAGCAAAGTGAAAAGGCCTGACAGGATCTCCATATTAAGTTGTGCACCTTCAAGGTAAACGACTTAGTGTTGCTGTATGACAGTAAGTTTGAAAAATTTATGGGAAAATTTAGAATAAATTGGCTGGGACCATACGTGGTTAAGAAGGTCATAGATGGAGGTGTGGTCCATCTAGTCAAACTAAATGGAGAACCCTTCCTAGGCAAAGTGAATGGCAGCCACTTGAAGCCCTACACGGGTGGGCCGGCTATCTGACTAACCGGCTGAAGCACAGTCTTCGTGCTCCGATGTGCCAGAAAAAGATGCGAGACTATAAACATATGCATCAGGTATCAGTACAGATGTATGGAAACAATTTAGACACAAAGGTCTCAGAACAATGCATGCAGCAGATTCAACAAGCAACAGCTCAGTGCGATACTAACCTCAGCATAATTTTAGAACAGTTGGAGGGACTCCATGCCAAGATTGCCATGCCGACAGAGTGACTTGAGGGCGAGTCATGATGTTTGTGTTGGGGAACTATTGGGCATGGAAACCCCACCCCCCCTCGAGGCATGTTTTGGGGCTCAAAGCCCATGTTTTGACCAAATGATGTTGTAAAGCCTCACGAATTGCGGGCGCGCAAGTATGTTAGAGTCATAGGGTTGTTCGCCCTAGTTTTGTAATGTAATGTTGGCCTACCCATGGTCCGTGGACCATGGGATTGTATAAATAGAGTGAGACTTTAAGTGTTAAAAAAGAAGTCTAAGGGATTGAGTCGCAAGTGTAAAGTGTGTCTTGGGTCATAGAGTAGGAGAAGGCTCTGTAATTGAGTGCGCAGAGGCCTAGTAGTCCACAACTGAGTGCGCGGACCCCTACAGCTAAGTGTGCAGGGCAGAGTCAAGTCTATAACCGAGGAAGATAATAATAAAGAGAAGTTTTAACTTAATTCCGTGTATCTGTTCTTAGGTCATTACCTGTTTGATATAAATTGCAATTATACTGTTTATTTACTATGCACACTTGTATGAATGATTTATTTTGATAAGTATAACTTAATGCATACAAGTAGGCTAATTTAATCAACTAACAGTGGAATACTAGTAATGACTTGGGTAATAACAGTTTTCAACCCCCGAGTAGGGCTACGTGAAGGCAGCATCTTAGGCTACGAGGTTCGGGTAAGTGCATGGCGACGTGCACGCAGGGTCAAACCACAGACTACTTGAACTCATCAGACATCTCCAGGGTGCGGGAACTTGGTTCTAGCACCTTCCCCTACTACTTCGGATGAGACCTCAGTCTGCACTCCGCAGACTATTACCAAAAGGGTCAGTAGTACTGGGATTTGTTTGGCTAAATCACTTCTGAACCTGAGTCAGGCCCCAACAAGCCAACAATCCCTAAAAATTGCAGTCGAAGAGGTTTGTATAGGTTGATGGTCTATAAAAATGTGTTTTTCCCTCTACCACCCTCAAATCTACCCATGCCCAGACATGCTAACTATTTCCCTCCACCAACCCCTATACATATAGTTATAACACTCACCATCTTGAAACATCCTTTCTGTGTCCCCATATGTCCCATATGCCATCTATACTTTGATTCAATTCTTGAGGAGGGGTCAAAGCATGCCTTCGTGCCCCTCATTATGTCATTCATTTACACCCATCCAAGTTGCTTTTCAAATTTGAAACAAAGATTTTTTTAATTTTTTCAATTAGGGTAAGGAAACTTTTCATAAGATGTTCTACTGATCATTATTTGTATACTTATTTTTTCTTTGTTTCCAATTTTTTCAATGGATTCGTATTCCTCCATCATTGCATTAACCCATACGGATTGCTCTACTACTTCCTCAAAAGAGGATGGCTCAGTCTCTACAAGATCAGTCATAAGAGCCATGTAGCGAGGGTACCGATTTGGTGACCTTCTCTGTCTGCGCTGATTTGGAGCACCCACATTCTCCCTCGCATTCTGCACAAGTCTCTCAACTTCCTTGGTTCTTTTCCTTCCTTCTTTGGATGGTTCCACTTGAGTGACCTGAACTTAAATAGGAATGAAAAAAATTACATATATAACCATAAATACAAAGATGTAGCAGACATAACACTTCATTCCATTAATATGAGAATACTGAAATATGCTTACAAACAGAATGGAAATAAACAAGCTTAGGCGATGGTAGCTTATCGTTGAGAATAGATGTGGTGGCTACATAACTCTAAACTTTGTTATAATGAGGCTCAAGGGCATATTTATTATTGAACAACAAGAGAAAACCCTAAACAACCAAAACCCTAACCCCAGGAGATGTAACGTCAAGAGTTTGTGGGCCATGTTGGGGTTAGGTGGGCAGCCAACTTCCCAGGGTCATAAGTTGGTCATATTATCTTCGTTGGTGCGTACGATACCTTGTTGGAAAGGTCTCCCCAAGTACTACAAGATTTTCGGCAGGCCCTACCTACGACAATGAGCCTACAACGGACCTAAAAAAAATTCCATTTAGGGGGTCAAAACTACTCCAAAAGTTTAGGACCTAAAAAAAATGCTAAAAATAGTAAATGTTGAAATAAACAAGGAAAAAAATGAAACCGACCAGAGGTCTAGATGGAATAGGCAGGTGGCCACCAATATCCACCTGGATCAGTCCTCCCCCCTTAGGAAGCAATGGTTCCCATTGCATTCAAAGCCTCCATGAGGTGAGGAAATTTCTATTGAACTTGCTCCCTGGAGAACCACTTGCCTTGTTGAAGGAGTTGGCCTACTTTGAGAACTAGATATAGTTGGAGCCTCTGTTGACGAGTGTTCCTGATTTGATTTTCCATGAGCTAATCAATTGTGGCATGTTCCATGCAATCCTGGTTGAGCTCTTCTAGTGTGAGTTATTATGCAATGTCAAATGTGTCCAACAATGGTGGAAAGTATGGCCGAAGGTGGTCGACATTGAATATTGGGTGAAAACCAAGGAACGGTGGGATGTTGACCTCAAAGGCATCGCCACCGATAGCCTTGGTGATGGTGTATGGCCCATATCAGAGTGGGTGAAGCTTGTGATGGGGTCCAACGATGTAATATTCCTAGGGAATAT
>APFE031226694.1:19902-44221 GCA_000404065.3 Pinus taeda
CCCATCCACTGCCAATCTCGGTCCTGAGCAACAACAGGATAAATATGCCTCACCATACAGTGGAGGTCTCAGTGATCCCACATGTGTCAAATCCAAGGTGAACTAGATAACCCTCTTCCATGTCTCTGATCATCACAAAGTGGAGTGACTTATCAGCTAACTGAATCCCTGAATCCCATAACAAGATTCGTTGCAACATAGTCCTGATGAGTGTTGGAACCCTCTTGTTATTTATATTTTCTCCTTATATGTAATCAATGTATAGACTCTACATGTCGTGAATCAACCAAGTGAACTCAAAATTACACTGCACCTGCCATACCACATCATGAAATCTGTGACCATGCCTCCTGAAAGTGCACACTGATACTGCCTGGAGTCCAAACATTTGCTTGTAGATGAGGTCTACCATCCACTGCGGCTCATGCTCATATAATGCCTCAGACTGTCTCGCTGAAAGTGCATCATGCAGCTACCTCCCAATCATCCCCCCAAGTGTGAACCTAGGGGTGGAACATATAGTACCTTGGCAATAAACCATGCCATCCCTAAGCCTGTATATGTCAGCTTGTTCACCCACCAAATGTCTCAACTAGAGAGTCTCCCTCTTGCCCATGACACATTGTGTCTCATCCATCTACCTAGGGTGAGTCTCCCATGTCCTACTGCCTGTACTTGAAGCATCAAAGGGCAACAACCAAATGCCCTGTGAGTGTAATCAATACTAGAGCATGATAGGTGGGTAAGTCCCCAAGGGTATGATCAAGAGTCTGCCAGGGTACTAAAGAGTAAACCTATGGATATCCCTCACTTCGCCTCAGATCTACTGATAACCCAATCAAAGACCTGCCTCCGCTGAACATGTTGTCCCTAGATGCTCAACAATGTCCCCATTGGTCCAGGGTGAGTCTTTGGTGTAGGGATTGCACTTAAGCAAGCTCCTTCAACACTTAATTGTCAACCTAGAGGTTTTTTAAACTTAGAGACGAAGCACAGGTAATGCCAAAAGTGGTATGAACTTTTCCTATTTCTATTCCTACTTCTCAATTGAAATTTTGCAGAATCAAACAAAAAAATCTCAAAGGCAACTAACACCAAAGTAATTCTAGTGCTGGAATGTAAAAGAATGCATTTGCGAAGAAATCAAATAAAGGAACTTTCACACTACTGTAAACAATCTTAATTGCTGAAGTAAAACTCTATGTTTATCCTCAGTATAGGTGGTGGAAGTTTAACAAGTGGTCCCTTGAAAATATCTGCCTTCTAAATGATTTTCCTTCTCACATTGAGCAGTCATTCATGTACTCTTGCAATCTACTTGGACTAGTGCAGGTACAAAATTTATGTGAGAAGTATATTTTACACTTATACTGAAGACTTATGTCTTCATGTAGGGGCTCTAAGCCTCAGGGCTTGGAGCACTCTATTCCTGTAACAAGACACTGGTCCTTGTACTAGAACAGAGCTTCGTACACCAAGTATTCCAATTTACTTTTGGGAAAAACAAAAGAGCATGTTAACTATAAAAAGAATGCAAGCAGAATATGAAATAACTTACACACGAAAATGAAGGGTTTAATCAACTGAATCTCACAATAGAAATAAAATTTTAAGATAAAAACAATCTTCAAAAGTTAAAGCAAACTTTCTTTAGTCAAAGGGTTTTGCATGCAATCAAGTCTAACTTGAAACAGTTCACTACAATATTCTAGATTACTTTTAATCCTTTTCGTTAAATCGTGAAGTGAAAATACAAATTAAGCTATGCAACAACGTTCTTTTCTATTTCACGAAGTTATTCTTAATCTTTAAGAATTTAACTTTTAGTATTAGAGATGCCCCCTTCGGATGATAAACGCTTGCTTTGTAGAAATAGATTAAGTCATATAAAGGAAAATAATGAAACACTTGTTGTAAATGAACTAGTGAATCAGAGTGCAAGATCCTACATGCACTGGTGTAGGAATGATCTTATATGCACGATCCAAGCGAAAGAAAACTAGAAAAGAAATTACAGGAAGTAAAGTAATTTAATTTGACTTTAACACAGCGGATCCGTTCACACTTGATTGTTTTAATGAAATAAATTAGAATTTGTAAGAAAGCATGAAATTAAGATTCAAACCACGCTTTTGTAAATAGAGAAAGAGGGTAAATGTGTTGGGTTGGCTAGGCCCCAGCCAACCAACTCATTTCCCATTTTAGGAAATGAAAACCTTCATCACATTACTAACACATCAATGAAGAATTATAATGCAGAATGAGAAAATCATGGCGCAGCTCCTTGTATTAATTCCGATTAGCAAATACACATTTGAGTTCAAGTCCAACCAAGAACGAGGGCGACAATGAAATTACAAATAAACCAGAAATTACAACTATACTTCTATCTCTATCGCTTGCTAACTTAGTTATATCTGAAAGCTACATTTTATACAACCCTTCGTCCTGTGGCTGTAACAAAAAATTACAGTTGTTCCAAATCAAGCATTTCAACTGAAACAAAATAACAAACAAAATTACAAAATTAAGTCAACGGCTTTAATAAGGTGTGAACTACTCATTGGTTGTACACCTAATCCTTGGCCATATCCCTAACTATCCTCCACTTTGAGTTCAAATCCCGATGACCACAACCAAACTGGATGACGTGGACCAAGATGCCCGCATGATGTGATCGAACTGTTGAGGAGATCACATAATGGATAGTTGTTGGTGGTGCAAGAATCTACCTGCACTAGATCAAGATAGTATAACGATTAATACTTTAGCTTATAAAATACTTTAGGAAAGTAAATATAAGTTACAAGAAATATTAAAGGCACGAAGTCTATTTAAAATGATTAATTAAGCACCTAATAAACCATAAACATGAAATATGAAGTTTATGTAGGAATAGATAGTATTCTTGGACTAGTGCAAGAATGAGGAGGTTTTTGTAGATAAACAAAGGTTAATGATTGTGGTTTTGTAATAGGAAGGGGGTAAAAATGGAGCATTTCAACCTACCAACAGTGAGCTTCTCCTGATGGTAAATATAACATCCATGCCCATAAGTCTCCTTGGAGGCAACACTCCAAGAGCCCATTGTGTCACACCATATGTCA
This sequence comes from Pinus taeda, assembly GCA_000404065.3. NCBI lineage: Eukaryota > Viridiplantae > Streptophyta > Pinopsida > Pinales > Pinaceae > Pinus > Pinus taeda. Next base: position 23,010 of record APFE031226694.1, read on the forward strand.
CTACATACCACCAAGTATCCCTGTACTCAATGCCATGTGAGCTCCTCCTACTCCACAACGCAATCTAGCACACTACGAAACACCAAAATGCACCTCCGTGTACAACTGCCAACCACTACTCAATGTTGGAAGCTCCTATGCATCCCTAGGTGTCATGGCCTAAAGTTGTGATAGTATGCTTCAGCCTGCACTTGACTGACATCATCACCTCTATAGTCACATTACCAGGACCTCTGATGAATGGATCTCCATAATCTCAGATAAGTGGATCTCCACTTTTGATCCTCCCTAAGAGATCTAACATGCGAATCTCCCTATGTACCTGTGGGGGTGTCCCTAGGGTGTTGCTCCTCGACAACCATTGTGCTCCATATATACATGGGAAATCCTCCTATCCATACAAGGAACTATCTGGTGGCTTATCAATGCCACCACCTGTAACAACCTCCTGCCAAGGTACACTGATCATCCTATGCCCCCACACACAACCAACATGCCAAGACAACTCATGCAGTCTTCCTGACCCTCTTTCATCTTAACCTGTCATGGGTGTTCCCCAAAATTCTGGTGGGAATTTGAAAATGTGGTTGATTACAATGATTTGATTCACCATCCTGCTACTACCTTGACTGACCCAATCCATGGAGTGGTGGGGAGTCCCACCTGGATCCCAATGATGATCCAAAGCTCAAGCCCTTTTGGAAAACCACGACCCCTGCTAGACTATGCTCTCGACCATGGATGTATCCAAAAACATGGTCAGCCATATCATGTACCAACTAAATAACTCATGCCACCCAACCCCCTGAGAGGTATCAAATGCAAGGGTCCCCAAATATGTAGCAAGTCCATCATGCAAGCGTTGTGCCATGTGTAACTCATCTCGCCTCGTCTCACTGGCCCAGTCAACATATACAATCTGTCTATGTAATTTAGGCACTCTCCCTCCAACGTACTGCATGCCCCATCTACGTAAGCCTAAAGAGAGCTATTGAATGGAAGTACTACAACTCTGCTAACTTCCTATGCATATATATGCTCCACACTAATGGCAGACCAAAAATATGACTGCCCATCCTCCTCCATCATGGACTCAACTCGAGTCTCGACCTTCCCAACCAAAGATACCTCCTCAAGGATAACATCCTCATCTAGCTCATGCTTCTCAATATGCTTTCCATGCTGTTGTATGTAGCTATCGTCTGGGAACTCTGTCACAAATATCGATACCTATGTACCTATTGACACATCGCCAATGGATGGTCCCATTGGTGTGTGCCCAATTGTCTCCACCACTGTGTCAATTCGGTCTACCAAAGGAAAATCCCACAAGGGTGGCTCTTGTGTCACACTATGTGTATCTACGTTCTCCTCGAAACCCTACATGGCCTCAGCCTCATTTTCGACCTCCTAATTAATCTCCTGATATTTAAAACTAGGTCTCCACCAGCAAAATCGCCTTTGGGTCTCATCCTCTAATTACCCACCTCTACATGATGGTCCAACCCTTGAACTATACTTCTCCTTCTCCTGTTCATCCAAGGAATGAGGTTTGTAGGATGGTCAAACCGACCATATGTGTGGGTGTTGCACTGCTGGGATGTGCGTGTATGTACTTGGCTTCTGTGTTGGTTATGTATCAGTTGTTGCATCCGCTCTAGAATCTGTTGGTTCTGCCTCACCAATTGTTGGCTCTACCTCATCAACTCCTCCATGATCTTACTAGTCTGCCCACAACTGGCCAAGATCATTCTCTAATACCATTGCAATATTCCTAGGGAATATTTACAGTAAATAACAAAGCAAACATAGACATAAAAACCATGAAAATCAAACACATGAATCAGTCCATGAAATTGCACCAAAAACTGCTTTGCTGAGCTAGTTTATTATAATATGAAGAGGGTACAATGAGGTGCTAGAAAGAGTGCACCTGGGCTTGCTCAAGGCAAGCTAGGTAAGCCCAAATGAATAATAAGAAGTTCCTCCCAAATCTAATGTGGCTCTCTCCTGGCTCTACATTGAAACTGTTAAGAAATATGTTGTTGGTTGTGAAGAACTACTACTAGCGCTTCCTCTAGTGCTCAGAACATTCTGGGAGATTAACTCTGAGCTCTCCACCAAAAAACACGAAAACCCACGAAGGAATTGGTCAAATGTTGACCTCAGATTTTCGGCCCAAATTTCTGCTAGCTCCTCTTCCTACTAGCTGAATTGAGGCCACTGTTTGACCCCTCAAATCTGCCCAGAATATTATGTAATTTTAGATATGAGATCCTTGTCAAAAACCAAGAAAAACCCAGAAATAGTTTCCCTTGGTTCCAAACTTCAAAATTTGACCCTTCACAGCTTGGCCCTCCACCAAATTCGAATTATGTTACTATCACTGCTCCTATTAATCTCTGCTCTCCAAACTACAACAATCCTCCTCCAATGGCCTTCCAAATGAAATCCCAACATCTCAACTCCTAAATCCTTCTCTCAAGCCTCCCCACAATCATCTCCACCAATGACTGCGTAGTCCTGGGACAGCTCTACATAGGCCCAACCAAAGAAATTTGTTTTGCTGAGAAGGGAACTCTCAACTCCCATAAATTCTCTTTCTTCACCTACAATTTGGACAAGGAATTTCCCAGTAATGGTATAGCCTCTAATTTCAGTACCCCACTTCACCCAAGGACTGTGTGGTTCTTCTGCGTTCAGGATGAAGGTAAGGCAAGTTGTACCACCTGAAACTGATCTCCCAAGTCTCCAAAAAGTCGTGAAAATACCTCCCTAGGGTGGCACTTGTGGTCCACCAAAGAAGAGGGTGAGATTTCCCCTTGGAAACCTCTGGTGCTAAACAACACTTGTGTCTCAGCTGAATAACTAGAGAAACAATGTGTAAATGTCAAATTATCAAAAGGTGCCCAATGCTGCCTTCAACCCTCTATTTATAATTTTTGCCTCACCTTTCCTTGTGGGTCCCTCATCCAAATATTTCAACCTCCTTTCTACAAAATCGATTTTTCGTAAGTCCCATGTACCAAAAATGTCTCCAATGCTCATATTACAAAAAAATTCTATGCTTAGCACTTCCCCAATAAACTTAGTTAATCCTGTTAAATAAAAAAATCAAAATTGGGGATATCACAAACGAGGCGCTCCTTTTGCAAATGTAGCCAAACTTTGTCACCCACCTTGAACTTGTGCAACACTCGATGCTAATCATGGTGCCACTTGTACTTAGCATTGGCTTTGTCCAGTATATCATGGAATTGCTAGTGGATGTGTTGAATGCACTCACAGAAGTTGTTAGCCCTGTCAGCTTTGGACTAGATGTGAGCCAAATCTGCCTAATTTGTTGCAAATGGTATGGCCACATCAATGGGACGTAATGGTTGAAATCTCAGCCTTACCTAAAAGGGGTTGTGGCCCATTGAGTTCTGGAGAGATTTATTGTAGTTGTGCTGGACATAGGGGAGACTTTCATCCCACGTGCATGGATGATTCGAGTTGTACATGCGCAGAATGTGTACGATCATCCTGTTGACAACTTTTGTTTTTCCATTAGTTTGGGGATGGAAAGTCATGGACTTAGCAAGTTTTGTATCTAGTATTAACCAGAGACTTGACCAAATTCACTCAAGAATTTATTGTCTAGATCTAAGACAATGGACTCTGGGATCCCAAAGTGTACCCATACTCACTCAAAGAAGAGCTTAGTAGTGGCCTCTATTGTGATACCCTTCTTGTAGGCCACCATGATGGCCATCTTACAGAATCTATTGATGACCATGAAAACACAGTCATTTCCATGCTTAGTAGAAGGAAGGCACGACATGTAATCCATGGAGATAGATTCCCAAGGTCAACTAGGAGTAGGTAGAGGAGTATATAGGTCTTTCTTCTTCTGGTTGGTTTGGAAATGGTGCAGGCGGTGCAGGATCTAATGTACTTACCATAATCCTGACGAATTTTTGGCCAATTAAAATACTTCTACAATATCACCACTATTTTCTCTACTCCAAAATGTCCAGTGACCCGACTGTAGTGCGCCTCCCAAAGCATCTTGGCACGCTCACTTGAAGAAACACATATTTTTCCCAAGTGGCATAACAGTGCATCCTAAAGGTGAAAATTTGGAACTTGCTTCCCTTCCGGGAGTGTCTGGTATGTGTTGCCGAATTTTGGATAGCTCCAATAAAGATGCAGTGTTAGGGTCCAACCCTAACCCCCTTATTTATGTAATAGGGTCAATTCATAGTTATAGTTAAGTAAAGAGTCGATAAAGCCCATATTAATAATTGTAAGTTGTTGACCCGCATTTAAAGAAGGGACCACAGTTAGTTGCAAATGGGTCATGGTATTAGATAGATGTATTAATAAAAACCATGGTATTGACCCATGGTATTGCATGTATGAATCCTATATAAAGGATAGAGACTCCCCTCGAGGAGCATCGTGTATTATTTTGTAATTGAGCCCAGCTCTACTAGAGGTTGCCCCCTCGAAGAAGCAAGTGAACATTGCTTTCCTTTCTGAATAATAAAATACTTGTTCCTATTTCTTATTGTTCTGTGTTCTGGGTATATTTCTTCACATATTTGGTATTCTTGTATCTTCTCGTAAGTCAAGAGCATAACAAGTGGTATCAGAGCACTTTCTAGGGCCGGTGGGATCTCCATTTTTAGTAGAATTATTTTTTGGCAAGAGATGTGTTCCGGCGTCTTTAAACCACAGGATCTATCGTTGAGTGCATAAACTTGCGGCTTTGGGGAGGCATACACGCTAGAAATACAAGAGGTGGTCACACTTGTTGGACTCCCTTGTAACCCCTATGGGTACCCCTTCGAGTAGTAGTGCATTAGACAGAACCACGCACGGACTATATTCCAAGTACCTCTCGGTATATCAGAAGCCCCCTAGGCTCTCTTGAAACCTCGCCATAAATAAACCTTCAGCCGTCTGGCTGCTACAATACACCAAGAACAACACTCGAGGAGATTACTCACATGTACGATAGGGTAGTTGGGTTGTACGGCTAAGGGTACGGTTGATCCTCCTTGGTTAGTGCCCTGAAAGATTGGGCCGAGTACTACTGTCAAACCCTTATGTATATTGCGATCTGTAGCACCTGACACTCCTTGAGACCATAGTTCCCTTGTCTATCTCTAGATCAAGCATCATATTTTCCAGATCAGATCTAGCAGGTGGGGTCCTATCGCAGCCGCAACAATCGGTTCCGCCATTCAGATCTCTCAGATCCACCATTCGGATCTATCAAATCCACCAATCAGATCTATGAGATCCGCCATACAGGTCTAGCAATTGGGTTCTGTAGGAGTCGCCACAATCAAATCCACCATTCAGATCTAGCAGCAAGGGTTCGATCACTGCCACATTCCTACTCATACTCTGCAGTTGAGGGTTCACCAACATATCTAACTATTTGTGTGGGCTCCTATACCTGGGCATGATTCTCGCAAGACATTGGGCAGAATTTAATTTTCTGGGATTTAGCTACTGCAATATTCCTAAGCGAGGAGTAAAACTCCTTTCGGAGTAAAAAAATAATAATTAATCTAAGACCCTCCCGGGACGCTTATAGGAGACTTAGCCCATAAGAATCTGGTTGATGAGCTAAGCAAGGTGGTACCATTCGCTTATTAGCATCAAAAATTTTGGGTGGTCCCAAATTTTATTTATTTATTTTTCACAGTAACAATAAGTGCATCGGATCGGTGCATGGTACAAACCAGAGCTCAAGCTATGGCCAATGAGAAGATCGACACCCTTGAACAAAAGTTGGACACATTAATGTCGACGATCAAGATCTTAGCTGACACAATCACAAAGGGCAAGTCGGAGGAACAATTAGAGGCATATGATTTTAATGAAAACATTGAGGGCGAGTCTAGCCATTCTCTTCACCTCTTTGGAAACCACCAACAGTCCTAGCTGTGACCACCCAAGCTGGACATGTATAAATTTGATGGCACTCATCTAGCCACATGGCTAGCACAAATGGAGCAATATTTCACATTGAATCACATCAGAGATGATGCAACTCAGCTACGTGTGGGTAGCATGTACTTGGACAATGAAAGATTGCAATGGTGGCAGTGGCGTCAACGTTTCTATGGAAGGCCCGTGACTTGGCAAGTATTCACAAAAGCCCTTACGGATCGCTTCAACAATGACTCAAATTTTTTGGGTTGTCTTACTAAGCTCCGACAGATAGGAATAGTGCAAGAATATATTACAGCCTTTGAAGCCTTAGTCTTCTACACAGGAGGTCTACGAGATGAGTTCTACTTGGAATGTTTTTTCAGCGGTCTCAAAGAAGCCATACAAGCCCACGTCCGACTGCAACACCCAATCTCATGGCTGGATGCTTGCAAGATAGCTCGTGAAGTAGAACACGTGTTAGTGGCTCAGTCAACTCGTCCAAATTTCATAGCCAAGGGTCGCCCCACCCAGGTTCCAAGCACTACCCAAACACTTAAGGTTCAAAAGGTGTCACCAGCGGAAATGGCAGAAAGAAGAAAGCAAGGATTGTGTTACTATTGTGATGAGAAATACTCCACGGGGTATAAATGCAAGGAACCCAAATTCTTTCAAATTGATGCTATTGATCACAGTTCATTGGAGGAAGCCCCACCATTTGAGGAACCAGAGGAGGAAGATGAGGACAACTAGATAGACAATGCACTCCCAGGTACACCTGATGAACTAGTTATCTCGATCCATGCTTTGGAAAGGATTTCTTCTCCCCAAACTCTCAAAATCAGAGGTTTTATTAAGCATCGCCCTATAGTAGTCCTGATTGATAGTGGCAGTACACATAACTTTATCCATCAAAGAGTCACTGAACCAATGCATTGTTTTGTCAGAGTAGTGTCTAATTTCCAGGTCCAAATTGCTGATGGGGGGACAATGAAATGTGAAGGCCGCTGTGAAAATGTCAAACTTCAAATGGGGATTATCAGTTAAAGACCCACATGTTTTCCATACACATGGGAGGGTGTGACATTGTCTTGGGTGTTGAATGGCTGCACACACTCAGCCCAATCACAATGGATTTCTAGGAGTTATATATGAGCTTTAAGCAGAATTACCACACACATACCCTCCGCGGACTCCAGGCGGGTGCTCCCTCTATCATCAGCTCGCATAGGATGGAAAAAAAGTTTAAAAAGGGCCACCATGGAGTTATAGCCCAATTTAATGCCATCCAAGCCTTCAAACCCATTTCTCTTCATATTCATCCTGCGATGCAACAGATCTTAAACAACCATCTACCGGTCTTTGACAAGCCTCATGGGCTTCCACCCTCGAGAGGGGAACATGATCATAGCATTTCTTTGGTCCCAGGGGCCCAGCCACCAAATGTGTGCCCATATAGATATCCTTTTGCCCAAAAGAATGAAATTGCAAAAATCATCAAGGAACTCCTGGAAGTAGGCATCATTTGTCCTAGCATTAATCCTTATTCATCGCCCATGGTCATAGTGCTCAAGAAAGATGGGGAATGGTGTATGTGTCCAGACTTCAAGGTCCTCAACAAGTTGACGGTCAAAGATAAATTTTCCATCCCGGTTTTTGATGATTTGTTGGATGAACTAAATGGGGCTCAATTCTTTACTAAGCTCGACCTTCACTCTGGCTATCACCAAAGAAGTATACATTCCAAAGACTGCTTTTCAAACTCATGAAGGCCATTATGAATTCCTGGTCATGCCATTTGGTCATTGTAATGTCCCATCCACTTTTCAGAGCCTCATGAACCACCTACTCAAACCATATCTCAGAAAATTTGTCCTTGTTTTCTTTAATGACATCCTCATCTACAGCCGCACCTGGGCCACACATCTTCAACATGTAGATCTACTCTTGCAACTGCTCTGGAAGCATAAATTATTTGTCAAGATGTCCAAGTGCTCTTTTGGCATGGAAGAAGTTGAGTATTTGGGCCACATTGTGGGGCGTGAAGGTGTCAGCGTAGACCCTAAAAAGATCCAGGCAATGTAGCATTGGCCTCAACCAAAGACCTTGAAGAGCTTGAGAAGATTTTTGGGTCTCACAGGCTACTATAGCAAATTTGTCCCCAATTATGGTCGCATTGCACTCACCTTCTTAATAAAAATTCCTTTCTTGGAATGATGAAGCGCAACATGCATTTATAGCTCTCAAACATGCCATGTGTTCCACTCCCGTATTAGCACTACTCGACTTCACCAAATATTTTGTGATTGAATGTGATGCTTCAGGTACGGGTATTGGGGTGGTTTTAATGTAGGAAGATTGACCCTTGGCCTCCACTAGCCAACAAATAAGTGGGAAAAATCTAGGACAATCTACCTATGAGAAGGAGATGATCGCCATCTTACATGCAGTAGATACATACCATACTTATTGGGGTGGCGTTTCCAAATCCGCACAGACCATCAAAGCCTTAAATGTTTTTTGGAGCAATGCCTATCCTCGCCACAACCAAATAAATGGCTCGCCAAAATGTTGAGATATGATTATGAGATAATTTACAAGAAAGGGCGCGAACAATGTCGTAGCAGATGCATTATCGTGCCAATTTGAGGAGGAAAGCACCCTGCTCGCAATCTCCCTCCCCATCCCAAAATGGATTGAAGAGGCTCGCAAGGAATGGTTTTCACATCCTTTGCTCTCCCAACTCATTAATAAATTACAGGTGGATCCAAATTCCACAGCGGGCTACTCTTGGTAGGATGAGATTCTTTGCTACAAGGACAGAGTCGTGATATCACGAACATCCACCCTCAAAAGTTGCATTTTGGTGGAGTTGCACTCATCTCCCATTGCAAGCCATTCAGGATTTTAGAAGACTTGTGCTAGCACTCGACATTCATTCTTTTGGACAGGCATGAAAAAGGACATTCTTACTTTTGTAGCTAAGTGCAACGTATGTCAGTGCCACAAAGGAGAAATAGTCAAATCCCCAGGCACATTACAACCATTGCCCATCCCGGCCTCAATCTGGACGGAGGTTTCTATGGACTTCATTACGGGTCTTCTGAAGTTAGGCAAAAAGTCAGTCATCATGGTGGTTGTGGACAGACTTTCTAAGTATGCTCATTTTTGCGCCCTACCCCACCTTTTTACACTGACTTTGGTGGCTCAATCTTTCATGGAGCAGATCTTCAAATTGCATGGCATGCCCACTTCCATTGTGTCTGATCGTGACCCATTCTTCACCAGTAACTTTTGGCAGGAACTATTCATGCTACAAGGTACCCAACTACAACTTAGTACTTCCTATCATCCCCAAACTGATGGTCAAACTGAAGTAGTCAACAAATGTCTGGAAACCTACCTTAGGTGTTTCACTTCAGAAAAGCAACATCTATGGGTACAGTGGTTACCTCTAGCTGAATGGTGGTATAACACTAATTATCATGCCACCACCAAAATGACTCCATATGAAGCATTTTATGGTAAACTCCCTCCTTCACCTACTTCTTATATCCAGGGATGCTCAAAGGTACAAGCAGTGGATCAACTCCTACAGAACCACACAACCATGCTGGCCCACCTCAGAGAGAATCTCCATCAAGCTCAAAACTGCATGAAGCAATAGGCAGATCAACATCGTTCAGAACGCCAATTTCAAGAAGGGGATCAGGTATTTTTGAGGTTGCAACCATATAAGCAAACATCCCTCAAAGACAAGGGTTGTCAGAAATTATCTCCAAAATTCTATGGACCATATCAAGTACTTTAGCGCATCGGAGAAGTAGCCTACAAGCTAGCTTTGCCACCCACTGCAAAAATCCGTTCTGTCTTCCATGTCTCATGCCTCAAGAAAGTGATTGGGAAACATTGCCGAATTCAAACTAGTTTACTAGAATTGGATGAAGAAGGTTCAATCTGGCTCCAACTTGAACAGGTTCTTGACACGCGAGAACGACACCTGTGCGGCTGCACGATCAAGGAATTCCTCGTCAAGTGGAAAGACACCTCTCTGGAAGATGCGACCTGGGAACCAGCCACTGTCCTTCAGCAATTTCTCCAGCTTCAGCCTTGAGGACAAGGCTATTTTTATGGGGGAGGGCATGTTAGGGTCCAACCCTAACCCCCTTATTTATGTAATAGGGTTTAGTCATAGTTATAGTTAAGTAAAGAGTAAATAAAGCCCATATTAATAATTGTAAGTGGTTGCCTCGCATTTAAAGAAGGGACCACAGTTAGTTGAAAATGGGCCATGGTATTAGATAGATGGTATTAATAAGAAACATGATATTGAGCCATGGTATTTTATGTATGAATCCTATATAAAGGATAGAGACCCCCTCGAGGAGCATCGTGTCTTATTTTGTAATTGAGCCCAGCTCTATTGGAGGTTGCCCCATCGAAGAGGCAAGTGAACATATCTTTCCTTTATGAATAATAAAATACTTGTTGTTATTTCTTATTGTTCTGTGTTCTGGGTATATTTCTTCACATATTTGGTATTCTGTTATCTTCTCAGAGGTCAAGATCATAACATGCAGCCACCCCAAAGTCTCATGCCCATAGAAATCGAGCACAGTGATCAACGCCATGACTGGTGGTCAGTTGAAGCAGTGTGCAACATTATTGGCACTAACCTTCTTTTACTTAATGTTCAAATGGAATTGTTGCAAGTAGGTGGACCATTTCTGATGGCGATCATTCTGCAACTTCCCTTGTGTCATTATGAACTGCAGGTGTCGGTGGTCTGTGTGGATGGCAGTTTCCTTCCCCAGAATGTAATGCTTCAATTGACAATAGGCTTGCACAATGGAATACATTTCTTTGTTGTAAGTGGGATACTTTCAGACTGTGTCTAAAAGTGTCTCACTATGGTAAGCCAATGGATGCCTGTGCTAATTAAGAACTAACCCAATAGCATAGTCGAAGGCATCTGTCTCAATCTCAAATGGTTGTTGCAGGTCTGGTAATGTGAGCACTGGTGTAGAACAGAGGCAATGCTTCAACTCGACAAACACCTTTTGTTGGGTTTCAGACCAAAAAAACTTTCCTTTCGCTCCACCCTTGGTGACTTGACGTAAAGGCCAAATGATATGAGAGAACCCCCAACACAAACTTATGGTAGAAACTAGAAAGGCCCAAAAAGTTGTGGAGCTCTGTTAGATTGGTTGGGGCTAGCCAATCCTGAATGACTTGTATCTTGGCTAGGTCCACATGCACACCCTTCTCATCAATGATGTGCCTCAAATATTGAAACCGGGTCATGCAAAAAGTGCATTTCTCCAAATTGGCACACAACTTGTGTTGTCACATGGTTTGAATGAATTGTCTAATATGGTCGAGGTTCTCTTCCCAAGCCTAGTTGGAGATCAATATTTCATCTAAATACACCACCACAAATGAATTGGTGAAGGGTCGCAAGATGCCTTCCATCTATCTCATGAAGGTTGTGCGGGAATTCATCAACCCAAAAGGCATTACCAACCATTTGAAAAGGCCTTCCTTGGATTTGAAGGTTGTCTTCCACACATCGGAGGGTTTGATAGGCACCTAGTGATAGTCAGACTTCAAGTCAATCTTGCTAAAATATTTGGCCCCCTTGGGCTGGTTCGTTCGTGGGATTGCGTAACTATTCCGGACAATGATCTTGTTCAGCGCCTGATAATCAATATAGAGTCTCCAAGTCATGTCCTTCTTTTGTACCAATAGAATCAGGCTCCCACAGGGTGTTGAGCTTGGCTTAATGTGCCCTTTCTGCAACAGCACCTGAATCTGCCTCTTGATCTCAACGTTCTTAAGAACAGAGCATCGATAGATCATTCCATTGGGTAGTGGAGCGCCCGAGGTCAGATCGATGGAGTGCTTGACCTAACAGTGTAGAGGTACCCTTGTAGGTGAGGTGAAAATGTCCCCATACTCCTCCATGACCTTTTCCATCTGATGATGTTGTGTGTTGGAGCCCTATTTGGAAGCTGTGGCCGCAACCTTCTTCTTGCCCTAAGGGCGTATCATAAGGAAAACAAATTTCCTGGTCTGGTAAATAATCTTACTGCATTGCTTTGCAGTTTTCAAAGAGTTGGAGGTCGACGGGGCTACCTCCTGTATCTTGTACAACTTATTGCCGAAAGTAATAATCATAGAGTGAGGTCTAGACTCATATACAACATGTCACTTCCACAAGTATGGTTGTCCTAATAATACATCACAAACTTCAAGAGGAGCAACATCACAAAGTACCTCATCTGTGAAGGGCTTGATGTTGTAGGGAAGGCGACATTGTTGGCTAACATAGAGATCTCGTCCTTGGTTAAGCCACTTGATGGTGTACAACTCTGAATGTGTTTTTGTTAATAGGCCCAATTGCTCCATTACTTCTACTAAAATGAGGTTCTTTTGGCTCCTGCTATCGACAATGAACTACAATGGAGAACCCTTCACCCACATCTATGAGTGGAAGAGGCATTCCCCCTCCTTTGGATCTTGGTGGTGGTCATGGTGGCACCGGGCTCCATGTCAATGATCTACTTCCCTTTGGCATTCCCCTTGTCGAGTTTTGACTAAGAGTCATAACTTGCATCTGATTCGAAATCCTTCAGGTCCGCCATGAGTGACTTCCTGGCCCGACACTCACTTGTGTTGTGAGTGGAGTTCTTATGGAATTCACACCATTTTCCCGTGTCCTTCTTTGGCTTCATGGTGTTTCTCTTTGCTTGCTGCTTTGTCGGGTTGTGATGGGTCACCCTACCATGGCTTTGGCCTTTTATCTATGGTTTGGGGGCACCTTTTCCTTGCTTCATATTCACAGATCCAAAGTCTCACTTCTTCTGTTTAAACTTCTTCTCTATCTAAACAACGTATCTGTATGTCATGCTGAGTGAGGAGATGTCCACTAATTCCATCTCATCCTGGATGTACTTGTGTAGATAGTCGTGGTACTTGAGTACCAAATGCCACTTAGAATCCTTCATACCCAACTTCATGCAGAGGGTATGGAAAACATTTGTGAACTCTGACACATCTTGGTCCCTTCCATGCTGTAGCGTGGTCCACTTTATGTTTTTATCTTCATACCTCCTAATAGGGTAATATTGTTCCTTGATGGTGTCTCGGAAAGAATCCCAAGTGGGTGCTGCTGAAAACCGTGAGGATTCACTCTCATCCTTATCTTCATAGTAGGTTTCCCACAAGTCCTTGATGTGTGGGGTGACTTTGAGAAGTGCAAAAGTAATATTTTCCTGATTGGAGAAGTCATGAAGTGAGAAATATCATTCCAACATATTCAACAATTTATCTATGACATCTACATCTATCTGGCCCTCGAATATGGGAATATCAAAGTTAACTTGTACCTTAAAAGGAGTGTCACCTCCAGAGTGGCTACTAGATGAAGATGCAGCCTTGTGGGTAGTTATCGAAGGATCTGGCAAAGTTATCCATCATCACAATCCTCTGTCGCTCAGGGGCTTCCTCAAGCAATATTTTGAAAGGATCTCCTGCCCCCTTGTCTTTCTTTTCTTCTGCCGTGGGAATTCATCAGGATTTGCGAGGCTAATCTTGCAAAGGTTCAACCAGATCAAGCCCTAACTCCTTATACCCTGAGCTTGTTGGGGACATGCAAAGAAAAATAGAGAATGAGAAAACTACTCTAATACCACTGGTCCGAACTTAAATAGGAATGCAACAAATTACATATATAACCATAAATATAGATATGTATTAGAGATAACATTTCATTTCATTAATATCATAATACTGAAATATGCTTACAAATAGAATGTAAATAAACTAGCTTGGGCGATGGCAGCTTATCTCTGAGAAGATATGTGGTGGCTACACGCCTCTGGATTATGTTACAATGAAGCTCAAGGGCTTATTTATTATTTAACAACAAGAGAAATCCCTAAACAACCAAAACCATAACCCTAGGAGATGTAACGCCAAGAGTTTGTGGGCCCTGTTGGGATTATTTGGGCAACCCACTTCCCTGGGTCGTAACTTGGTCATATTATCTCTGTTTGGCACGTACGATACCTTGTTGGAAATGTATCTCTGAGTACTACAATATTTGTGGCAAGCCCCTTGCCTATGACTATGAGCCTGTAGCGGACCTCAAAAAAATGTCGTTTAGGGGGTCAAAACTGCTCCATAAGTTCAGGGCACGAAAAACTACTAAAAATAGTAAACGTTGAAATAAACAAGGAAACAGATGAAACTAACAAGAGGTCTCAGTAGAATAGGTGGGTGGCCACCAATATCCACTTGGATCATTAAGTAGCTCTCTCCATTCTTTGCTCCTTAGTTTGTGGTTGCTCCACAACTTCTTGAGGTTCCTCCTTTAGAGCTAAAAGCTCCTCTTCTGGTGGGATCTGAAGCTCCCTCTCAAGAGAGCACCACATCACTTTGTCTTCATCAAATTTTACATCCCTTCACACAACTATCATTTTGAGTGATGTCAAGTACACATGGTAGTTGTGGGGAGTTTTTGTGTAACCCCCAAATACCCCCAATTCTATTGTAGGCTCTATTTTCTTCCCTAATTCTTTGGAGACATGGTAGTAAATAAAGGCTCCAAAAATAATGAAGTGTGAAACATCCGACTTTCTTCCCGAAAAATCCTTCTTCGGTGTAATCATGCCAAGAATATGACGAGGACTCTGGTTCTGCAAATAGACTGTTGTGTTGCATGCCTCAGCCCACAAATGCATAAGTAGGCCTTGATCATGCAACATCACCCTCGTTGCTCCCACAATGTTACAGTTCTTTGTGTTATCCACCCCATTCCGTTGTGGGTTTTGGGGTGTTTTGAACTCTCATCGAATGCCTTCGTTTGCACAGAAAGTTTTAAATTCATTCAATGCATGCTCACCTCTATTATCTCTAATGAGAACCTTCACCTTCTTGCCTTTTTCTTTGTCAACTAGTGCCTTGAATTTTACGAACTTGAAGAATGTCTCATCCTTCTTTTGCATGAAGAAGATCCAATACTTCCATGAGAATCATCAATAAAAGTGAAAAAAAAATTGTGCCTGGGAGTGGAGGTTGTCGAGAAAGGTCCACAAACACCAGAGTGGATCCATTCAAGGACTACATCTGCTTTGTTGTCCTGATCATGGCATGTGAATTTTGTGTACTTCCCCAAGGTACATCCTTTCCATAAATAAAATTGTTCAAGTGCTCCTTTGTTGAGGAATATGGTTATCTGCTACATGATCTTCAAAGTGCCATGATGCAAATGGCCAAGTCTTTTATGCCAAATTTCATGGACATCGTGGCTTTGCACCTTCTCAGCTTTTGTGCTCAATGTAGCACAATCCTCCACATCTGGCTTGTACAGGTTCTTCACATGAACCTCGATCTACTTCACCTGTTCCATGGTTGTGTGTCTTAAGAATGCCTTTCCTTTGTTGAATATCACATCATAACCATGGCCTTCCAAAACTGCAACAAAGAGGAGATTTTTCTTTAGGCCCAAAATGAACATGACATCCTTGATCCTGAGGGGGGAGCTTGAATCCCTCTGAAAGGCAACTATACCAATCCCGGTCATGATATACCTTCTTTTGCCTCCCATCTCGATGTGCATCTGCAAATATTTCTCCTCTAGGTCACTGAAAAATATCTATTCCCGTCATGTGGAACGATGCACCTGAATGCAAGTATGACACCCCATCACTGTGTTAGCCATGCGTGCAATGAGGGTAAATCCAAGCTCAAAATATGAAGCCAAAGCTTCACCTACTTCTCCTCCTAAGGTCTTCTTGCTTTCTTTCTTCTGTGGAAACTTTGTGGCATAGTGCTTGAATTCATGACAATGGAAGCATTTATTTTTTAACAAATATTTCTTCTTGCCTCCTTGACTGGATTTTGGTTTTGATTTGGATTTATTCCCTTTTCCCTTCTTTTCCTTTCCAACCAACGCAATTTTTTCTTCATCCTCACCCTTGGATGAAGTCCCATCAATATTATTTTTCATTATTTCCTCCTGTACCGAATCAAACCATAATTTCTCCCAACTTGGTAGTTTCTCCCTCCTAATCATCGAATTTTCATAGCTATGCCAACTCTTGGGAAGGCTTAGAAGTGCTAGGGTTACCAAGTCTTCTTCAGGGACATTAAAACCTACCCCGCCAAGTTCATCATGACAGTATGTAAACTTTCTTACATACTGCGGAATTGTGTCATTCTTCTGCATCTTAATACTTCAAATTTTATCCTTGAGCACCATCTTCCTATGGGAACTACTATGTTCGAACAATATTGTCATTTCTTTCCACATTGCAAACAAAGTTTCTTTTCCATGGAGATTCGTGACAATATGATCACATACTCCCTCCAATATTATTCTCCTCTCCTTGTCTACATCTTTCTTCCACTACAAAAGGTTCTTGGCATCAGATGCTTGTGATTTTGCAACATCTAACTTGATGTATTCTAGCAACCCATTTTCATCCAATACTGCATCCATGCAGTCCTTCCATGCAACAAAATTAGAGGTTCCTTCCAAGGCATACTCTAGCCTTAGTCCATCAAAGGCCATATTCTCAACTCTGAAGAAATATTTCTCCACTGATCTTCAAATTCAAAACTTTGAGAAACAACTTCGCATTTCCTATTCTAAAGTGAATCCAACTCTGATACCAGATAGAAATTTGGCTATAGATTTGCAATTGTTAATGATTTTTTAATTAAAATCACAAGACACAAACCTACACTACTTCTCTGCAGACATTAATTCACAATATAGAACAAAAATCTCGAACGTGCAAGAAGAAATAACACACATACAACAAGTATTTTTATCTGGGGAAAGTAATCTACTAAAAACCCTAATGCCCGCTTTCATTAATCAAATGAATATAGATTTATTACAATTTATTCGCTCAACTGATCTCACCTTGCAAGTGCACAACCTATCTCTCTACTCACTTATGGCCTCTAAACCAGACTTAGTCAAATTTTTCCTCGGCTTGAGCTCTTATTTCCTTGTTGTGTTCCTTGAGGAATCAACCCCTAATACTTATGAAATTCCTCTAATTGAATTGCGTAATTCCTTACTTTGATCATCTAACTATGCACAACACCTGTACACTCAAGACTAGTCTACAACTAATGTTACACTGACTTGGAATCTCCACCTCAACTAGGTAACTCAAATTCTCTGCATGCACTAGCTATTTTTAGTTGATAGATCAGTTAACTAGATGATCACTGAGTATGACTAAAGTTCCACTACTTAATTGACCTTCCATTAGTTCCTCCAAAAGTTGGAACTAGTTTAACTGAAAAAGCTTGAGATAAATAACCATGATTGCTACAAATTAGCAATCACTGATCTGAAATGGGGCACTAAAGGCTTCTTATCCTGCTTAAAAGAACCTATCCCACTCCAAAGCTTATATATTCCTAAGATCTATGCTTATGATTGATAATCTACAGAATTGAAAGAACTCAAAATAGGTGTATGCTTTTAGTTTTCCTTTAATTGACCAAATGCCTTAAGTTTATTTTCTTAAACTGAGATGCAACATATAATAGTGAAACAGTGTAGCAAATAAACATCATACACATAACAACAATATAATTAGGAGTTCACCCAAACCTCTTGGGCTATGTCTCGGTGAGCTCTACTCAACTCAACTAGGCTCTTTGAGATTATGGCTTAAATTCTTTTACAAGTTCCACACTCAACTCCATAGGTTTTCAACTGAACCAATGGGCTTAAAATGTCATCTTTATCCCTGGTTGTTTGGCTGTTTGGCTCTCGACTCTTGGCTCTTGGCTCTTGGCTCTCGGCTCTTGGATCTTAGCTCTCGGCTCTAGCTCTCAGCTTTGGCTCTCGACTCTGGCTCTCGACTCCTGGTTCTCGGCTCTGGTTCTCGACTCTAGCTCTTAGCTCTTGGCTCTCGGCTCTGGCTCTCAGCTCTGGCTCTTAGCTCCTGGCTCTCGGCTCTGGCTCTTGGCTCTAGCTCTTAGCTCTGGCTCTCAGCTCTGGCTCTTGGCTCTGGCTCTCAGCTTTGGCTCTTTGTCAAGCCTCCAACATCTAGTGGCTCTTTTGCTATCCTCCCAATCTCTGGTGGCACTCTGAGAATCTACGGCTCTCTGGCATTTTGCGCTTTCCAACTCTTCTGCGCTCAGCTCTCTGGGAAATCACCCCTTTGCCATCGCCCCAATCTCTGGTGGCTTCTCCGCTTTCATGAGCTTTTGGTTTTTCTCGACCTCCAAGCAACCCTCTACTTCTGAGTCACCTCGACTCCACAGACAGCCTCCTCTGGGCTTACACTCAGCATTCAAGCATCTCTGAGCCTCTTGGGCTTCTCTGCGCTTCTCCTAAGCATAACTCTCTGTGTTATCAGTGGTTCGCTCGACCACCAAGCAAATCTCCGCAACCTTCAACAGCCCTATCAATTGAGCTCCCTGTGCTTTTTGTAATACATTAGTTACAGACACCTCCATCATTGAAGACTGACTATTTCATTACAAGAATCTATTTACCAATGGAAAGGTACTGGCAGGCATGGCCACCCGATCACTTTGCCTTCCTCTAGCCTAAATAGCCAAATAACATAAATACACAGGAAAACGCACGTAAAACACATCATGGACCTTAAGCCCGGACTTCAAATAATATGAAATCATGTTTATAATCCTTATCGGGTTTGTGCCTCAATCGCATATCACAATCTCACGTCGCATGGTGCATTGGCCCCTTTGTATCATCACAATTCGATTTACCGACCTCTGATCACTCTGATCGACACCTCATTGGCTATCGGCATTATCACTATATCTCTTATTGACGTATCGCAAATCACATTGCGTATGGCTAAACCCGAACAGAACCCCAATCAACGGAAATAAAAAGAACTCCAATGAAAATCCGCTGAACAAACTTAATGGATCTCAAAGACAAATGAACCCGCATCTATAAAATTTTGGGTCTGCGCATATCGCATGTCGCGATGTCATGGCCCCTTTGTATTGTGCGATCTCAATCGCTGATTGCCGATTGGCAATCGCGCTACCGGTGCATTTCATATCGCAATTGCAACGGCCCAGGGGTCTATACCACTTTCCATGGACTACTCCGATGCGATAATTATCGTTGATCGCCAATCCGCTTCATCACAATCGCAAATCAGCTCACCCAGGTTCCGATAACATATGGCAGTCTACCTCCGATGCAATATGTCGGAGATTGCAAATTGGGGAGTCTTAAGCCTTTGTTTAAGTCCTCCCTTTGGAACCTTTCCAATGCGATATTTATATAAAACTCCGCCTTTGACCCTTTTCTTTATCCGACTCAGATTTACAAAGGATTTGTGCCCTTTAGCACCTTTTACCTCTTATATGAAGTCTTTTAGACTTAGAGGTTTATCCAAGATCCATTTTGGATCACACCTTCCCACTAAAAATATTTTGGACTCCAAAAGAATGATATACTAATCTGAACAATAAATGAGAGTACCTCACCCTCTTCTTTCAGCCTCCATACACTTGCCTGCATGGCTAGTGCCTTTGAACCAAAGTCTTTAAACACTTTCCTTCTTGGATGTGCTTTTCCTCCTGGGAAGAACTGTTTTCCTCCTTGACTTCATGCAGAACTCCTGCTGAGAAGGTTACATAAGGTAGTTTGAACTTTTCTACCTTGATCATTGATCCAAGGTGGCTCAAATCAATGTGAAGTTACATCTGCTTCACAAAATTTTACATTTGTATCTGTTTAACATATTGTCAACAACAACTGTTAACAACAACATAATTACAAACAACAACTGGATGGCTTAAATTTCTGCATCAACAAAAGAAATAAATTTCACACCTTGTGAATACCTCCATGTCTTTACATCTGCATACAAGTGATTGACTAGATAACAAGCCAACAGAACATGCCTTTAAGACAATTGACCCTTCCAGTCAAGCATGTAGAACAAGAATTCTATAGTGCTTTTTCAAAGATGAAACACTTCATCAAAATCTCCATCTTGGAGACCAAATCAACTTTTCTCAAGTCAATATTGCATTACATGCATGTTTACAACAAAGTAAACAACCCTTAAAGTTAATCACACATACATGTTCAAATACAAGGAAATCATCAACATCACTATGTTCATGTATATCATGCTTATGCATGCATTTCATCTTTCAACTTTCGCTTAAGCACACTGTACTTTCGAAGATGAAATGAATATAACGTTTCATCCTTCAACTTTCGCTTAAGAACACTATACTTTCAAAGCTGAAATGAACATAATGTTGCAGAAAAAAAGTGAGTCTCCTACTCAACTTTTTCCATTCACCTTCTTGGTAAAAACCTGCAACTTGCATCTCATCAACAAAGAATTGAAAATAAATGTGATACATTTCTTTTCACATCAAAAGATATGCAACTTTAATTAGATAAGAATTCTAACCATTTCTTACCAATCCATTTCAAAGGTGCTACCTTTGTTTGCACATCTGCATGAGCATGTGAATCATCTTGAAACACATCAATCATGGAATCTTTCTTTCCATTCTTGCCATTCTCTCTTTCCACCCTCTTCAATTTTTGTCAAGCATTGTTGGATTCAGAGTCCAACATTTTGCAGCAATATGTCCTTACTTATGGCAGTAAGTGCAACATATGTGCATCCTCTTGGCAGCATGATTTGCCTTGTCCAATGGACCTTTGGCTCTTTGCTTCTTTTCCTTCAAAAGTTTTCTGTATGTGGCCATTCTCTTCTAACATCTACAAACATTATGGTTATCCAAACCACAAAAGGAACGTGAAATTCTTTTCCCATACTTATATGGAAATTTACCATGCTGAACATAATCAAAAGGAATATGATTAGAACCAGATTTATACCTTTCTTTTTCACCTTTATTACCTTCATGAGGAGTTGAATTGAATGAAGAAGTAGCTCCCTTTGGAACACCATCAACCTCTTCAATGGTTTCAGAGTTTCCACAATTCTCTGGTTCAAGTGTATGCTTATGAACATCTTCTTCTCGAAAATGATGTTTCAAGCCATTGCATTCCCCAAGAATACAATATTTACACTTCTGAGGTAGAAGACTTGACATGAAACTCCTTCTTGGTGTTGTTTCAATGGTCTTCATGGCAGCTTTGGAACTTTCTCCATAAGACTGTCCATAGCCAAGACCCAAATAATTAGGCCTTTCCTCAACCATTATTGGCTCAACAATACCTTGTGCATGTTTTCCCAAGCCTTTTCCTTCATAGCCCATCTTGGACATTA